>JAOEHY010021865.1:8006-18767 GCA_025447955.1 Psilopsiagon aurifrons
TTTCTCATCCTGTCTTCATACGGGAGGTGCTCCAGTCCCATGATCATCCTCGTGGCCCTCCTTTGGACTTGTTCCAAAAGTTCCATGTCCTTTTTTGTTTCCACCTTTATATGCATCTTAGCAGAGGTGAGTGTTTGAAGAGATACTGTGTGAAGTCCCAGCTTGCTGGCAGCAGCCTCCAACATCCTCTATTTCCTGTCATGTAATGCATTACATGGAGGCGCACATTACATGACCGCAGACCATTAAGCTTCATATATTTGACAAGGGTGTTAAGAGTTCTGTGGTGTCCACATATGAGATTAAAACATCTTGCCTGTTTAAGCCAAAAAAATAAACCAGAATTCCCCTTCTGTCCTTCATCATTTCTGCCACAGACTACTACTTAGTATCACTGCAGAGGCAGGTCTGGAAAAGGAAACAGAAGGAAGGCCACCCACTACATTGTCACATGTATTGTTTCTTGGACTCTCATTTCCCATAAATGTTTCATGGCACTTTCTCTTCATGTCTTGTCTTTGACATTTTCCTGGCATTTTCTCTTTGGGTCTTTTTGTCAGTGTACTTTGCAATGATTTCCTTTCCTATCAGCATTGGTTGTACTGATTTTTGTAGTAATTTCAATTAATCAATCACAGTAAGCCTAATGTGTACTTACACATTGCCATTAAAGCAATGTGTAAGTAACAAAGTAAATATATAAGTAACATTAAAGCAGTGTATGAAGTAGCAGCAGAGACCTAATACTAACAACAGACCTTGCTTGACAATACTGCATCAGTGCCAGATACTGCACCATAGCTACTTAGGAATATCAGGAGCTCTGGGTTTCCAGAAACAAACTCCAGATAGTCATCCCAGCAGAAGGAATCTACAGGGGTGAAGTAATGTAACCAGCAATCCTCTTCCATTCAAAGTAGAGAACTCGAAAGGCTGATAAAAATCCTTGGCAGCTCACCAGGAAATGTGAGATATTTTCCACTACACAAAGTACAGCAAAAACTTTGTTGTGGGTTGGGGGTGTAGCCTGAGAGAGAAAGCTGGGATTGAAGGTAGAACCCAGATAATCGAGGAGATGGTGCAGTTGCTTGCAACTTACATTTTATTGCATTTTTTGCTTTTAGTGGCAAGAATATGATCAATGTTCTTTCTTAATTATTAAATCCTCTATTCAACCTAAAATGTGGCAAGAAACTTTTTAAAAGAACAGTCCTGGTACCTTAAATACACTTCTCATTGTCATGTTAAAAGATACCAGCTCAGCTTGCTAGGCAGTTACAGCAGTCTGAAATACTGAGACTTGATAACTACAACAGTATTTGTTTACGCATTCCAATGGAGTTTAGAGATGATTCTTAAAATATCTTTTATCCATAACCATTTTCCAGGAGCTGTTTCTGAGTTTATATATCTAGATTTTTAGCTTCAGATAGGGGTTAACTATTAGAAATGAACATGTTCCTGGTCGGTGTTTCTAGGAAATGGAGAGGAGGAGAAGTGAGGAATGTTTTCTCGCTCTTTATGTGGTCCCAGTTGCTGGAATCCAGTTTGAATGTTTTAATGCAGGCCTTTGGTTCTAATGTTCTCTTACTGTACTTACAAGCAAACTTCGTCTGTGGGGGTGATGTGTATTTAGGGTGACATCATTGTTTTTAAAAGGCAATTCTAATTTCATAAATTTAAGACTAATAGTTTCATTGCTGGAATAATCTCTACAGAATGTTTTTATTTTTTTAAGAATGGTTTATCTCCCTTTATCACAATTACCCTTCGGTGATAACACAGAATGAGGATCACAAATAGGTATTATGGAATATATTAACTAACACTTCTTTAACTGAGATCCTTCTAAGACTGTCCCATCTTGCCCGCTCCTTCCCCTCAAATAATTAGTCTTTTGATACACAGTTAATAGATTCCTCCTTCATCTCCTTTTATTAATGATTTCCTACCAAGTTTTTATTTTGTAATTTGGTAGAAGTATATTTTGCTGACTTAAAAAAACACAGTAATTTTACCATCATAGAATCACTGAATACTTAAGGTTGGAAAGGACCTTAAGATCATCCAGTTCCAACCCCTGCCACAGGCAGGGACACCTCACCCTAGACCACGTCACCCAAGGCTCTGTTCAACCTGGTGTTGAACACTGCCAGGGATGGAGCATTTACCATTGTTTATTTCTGTATAGCGTATTTTAGTCTATGTTAAAATGTGCAACTGACATAATGAATTTTAGATTTGTGTATTTTGCTAAAAGTTCATTAAATGTAGTACATCTAAGACTGTGCTTGGGAAAGTAGCAAGGTAGTTTTGAAATACCATGGGGAGAATGTGTGGGGGCAGTATTAGACTGTAAGAAAGAAATTATGAGTCTTTATTTACACTTGAGACCTTCAGAGCTACTTTCTCCCTCTTTATCTTCTCTCCTCATATTCACTTTACTGAAAACTCCTTAGGTCTGACTTTATGATAGTAGCAAGTAAGTGAAGCAGATTGCAAAGCAGACCAACCCTGAGAGTTTTAATAGTTTTTCCATGCTGTCCTTTTGTGGACTTCTTAGGTAAACTCAAACCAATTGTAATAGAGCTCATTCTAACATGTTCCTTTTTTAAGCAAATATATATATGCATATATAAAAATAAACTTTCTTGAAAATTTACTTATTTCTTGTATTGTATTGTATTGTTTGCATCTGAGCCTCTTTGCATGCTACCTTGTCTTATCTTGTCAAAAGCACCCAGCGAGCAAACTCCTCTGATTTGTACATGCTAAGTGCATGGATTTACTGTTGCAGTTTGAACAATTTTAAATTAAAATATATTGCTGGTTCCAAATGTATTGATTTACACATCTCTGTGTCAATATTAAGTAGAGCAACTTTTCCAATAAGTTAAAAAAGATCTGGCGAGTCAGATTACATTTAGTGGATTGGTTTGAGTTTATATTTCTGCATTTATTTGTTTATGTATTCTTGCTCTTTTGCCCTTTATTCTCGATCACTGTTACAGATATTTGTAATGTCCCCTAACCGAGAAAAGGTGCAGCCAGTTGCACTGTGAATTCATGCAAAGTTGCAATCATTCAAGTGTGACCCTTCTTGGACTTCTCTAAGTTTGTGTTTTCAGCACCTAGCAAGTGCTTCAATATGGAAATCCTGCCTAAGGTTAGAGGCTTCTTTTAATACCTTAAAATCTTAAGTTTGGGTTCAGAGCTTTTAAGCTTAATGATGTGTGATAGTAATGAATTCGCAAAATGACTGCTTTTACCGTAAGTGCTCTTGAGTAAAGCGTTAGAGTTCGGTCCCTTTATATTTTGATAGCAGTGTAATTATTTCTTTTGTCCAATTTGTCATTGGCCAGCTGCTTGTGCAATAGTCATAAACTATGTGTACTAGAGCTACCGATGCAAGTAATCTTACTGCTTCTCTCTCTCCTGTCCTCTTGCACCTGAATGTTATACTACTTGTTTATTTGTTTACTTAGGCCAAAGTGTGTTGTAGCTGATGGGCTACAGGGGCATCCTCTAATTTAGTCAGACAGTACTAAAGTTGTAAAACTTCTTTGTCCATGTCTCATTATATCTGCTGAGCCTATTCTGATTACGGATATGAACAGCAGTTGATATGTCAAGGTTGGCATAACAGCTACTACTGGAACATCAGTCTGGTGCAGATCAAGAAAATGTTGTGGATTCGAGCCTTTTTTTTTCTGTAGACTTAGATCATGCTTAGTAAGTTCATTTTAATCTTTCCAAGTGCCAGGTGGATCCACCTGGGGGCTGACCAGTTCCCTAAAAACTGTTGCAGGGGTTTTTTTGTCTTTAAATGCTGTCATTCCAAATGCTTAAACTCTAGAAAGTCACTAAGACATTCTCTTTGGTAGTGGTGGATACAGGTAAAGGGATATTTCCCTGCCAAAAAAGAAACTGGCAATAATTTTCTTTTCACTTTCAAAAGATGAAAGTTCTCTCTTCGTGTGGTCTGGCTAATGTGTGTCTGTTGGTATTAAACATGCATGTTATTTAAGTTTTTAAAGCAAATATGTGTTTTAATACTGTACTTATTTTTGATCTGAATACTTAGAATCATAGAATTATAGAGTAGTAGGGTTGGAAAGGACCTTAAGATCATCTAGTTCCAACCCCCCGCCATGGGTAGGGACCTCCCACTAAACCATGCCACCCAAGGCTCTGTCCAACCTGCCTTTGAGCACCACCAGCAATGGAGCATTCACAACTTCCCTGGGAAACCCATTCCAGTGCCTCACCACCCTTAAAGTAAAGAATTTCTTCCTCATATCCAATCTAAACTTCCCCTCTTTAAGTTTGAACCCATTACCTCTTGTCCTCTCACTACAGCCCCTAATGAAGAGTCCCTCCCCAGCATCCCTATAGGTCCCCTTCAGATACTGGAAGGCTGCTATGAGATCTCCACGCAGCTTTCTGTTCTCCAGGCTGAACAGCCCCGACTTTCTCATTCTGTCTTCATACAAGAGGTGCTTCAGTCCCATAATCATCCTCGTGGCCCTCCTCTTGACTTGTTCCAACAGTTCCATGTCCTTTTTATGTTGAGGGCACCAGAACTGTACACAATACTCCAAGTGAGGTCTCCCGAGAGCAGAGTAGAGGGCCCGGATCACCTCCCTTGACCTGCTGGTCACGCTCCTTTTGATGCAGCCCAGGATGCGGTTGGCTTTCTGGGCTGCAAGTGCACACTGAAACTGGCTCATGTTAAGTTTCTCAGTATCTTATTTTAGGCTTTTGAATTATAATGGATTGGAATTAATAAGTAGAATTGCATGACCTCTTTTGTGAAGGTATATTCTATGGTATTGGTACCTCTCTTTTCTTCAGTGTAATCTGTTTTGTCGGGAGAAGGGTGTGTTATCCAGTATTATTCTCCACTGGAAAGCCTTTTTTCACTGCGTTTTCTGTGAAAGTGAAATGAGCTATCATCAGTTTTCCCTTCCTGCCTCGTTCCAGAATTTTCTGGAAATTGATAGTTAATTTGACAACTGTCATGGTTTAAACCCAGCTGGTAACTCGGCACCACACAGCCACTCACTCACCGGGTGGGATGGGCAGGAGAGTCAAAAGAATGAAAACCCCACAGGTTGCGATAAGAACAGTTTAATAACTAAGTACAGTATAATACTAATAATAGTAATGATAAAGGAAAAAACAAGGAGACACAACATGTAACTAAAAGGGGAAAGGGAAAACAATAACCAGCAGTGATGCCCAATACAATTGCTCACCACCTGCAGCAGTGGGCCCCTTCTGGTTGACTCCCCACAATTTCTGTACTGAGCATGACATGCTGTGATATGGGGTACCCGGACTTTGGCTAGTCTGGGACAGGTGTCATGTCTCCGCTTCCTCCTGGCTTCTTGTGCCCCTCCTTAATGGCAGAGCATGAGAGACTGAAAAGTCCTTGATCAGAGTAAGCGCTACTGAGCAAAAACTAAAACATTGGTGTGTATCAGCATTGTTCTCCGACTAAAGTCAAAATGTAGCTCTCCACCGGCTGCTAGGAAGAAAATTAACTCTATCCCAGCTGAAACCAGGGCAGTGATCCTCTTAAATCTGACAGTCATTCAGATGTAAATGATTATTACATACCTTTAGTTTCTCAGAAAGAAGTAGCCAGACTGAGGTGACAAGACTAAATTTATTAACTCCCTTGTGGAAAGGCTTGCAGTATAAACTGTTATTAGCATGTGAGAAACCCATGTGGGAGTAGCCTTATTAATGCTTTAACATTTGATCAGTGTTTGTGCCTTCATTAGACCTCAAAGTCAGTTAAATGTCAGGTGTAAAGCCATAAGAATCCAGGTTGAGTTGCTTGGTTTGTTTCCAGTTTCCTTTATCCAGAATACATTATGAATAGGTAGAAATAGAATAGAAACTTCAAAAGCACTGATTTTATTGATTTGCTTACCAGTTCAGTTATGTTCTAGTAATAAGTATCCTCTGTTATCCTTAATTATTTCAGGCAATGTTATTCATATTTCAGTTCATTACAGTTGAAGCTTTTTTACCAAGAGAAGCCGTACCAGTGTTGGGTTTTTATGCACCTAGTTCTGTGGCTGTCATGACCTCTAAGTCTTAATTTAACTTTCATCCGAATATTCTATAAACCTTGTGTTTTCCTATATCAGTAGTGTCTAAGGTTGACTCCCCATAGGTACTGATAAAAGATAATGCCAAGACAACTCCTGGCAAATTTTCAGGGCAGGGCAGGTCTCCTGAGTTCCAAGCATGATGGGTCAAGGAGGAAGCAGAATTGTTTTCTGGTAGCACTGAATAAGAGTCGGGTCTCTGCTAGATGTAGTCAAGTAAAGCACGGATCAGAAAAGATAGTATACTTATTCTTTGTATTTGGATTGTGTAGGAAGCACACTTGCATGTATCAGCATTAATAAGTAGCAAATAGGCTGGAATATTGTGCATTCATCTTCATACTTTTTTTTTTTTTTTTTGGCCCCCACTTTTGGTGGTTTTATTCCTTCCGGTTTCCTCTTACCCTGTATTAGGTGACTGGCAATCCTTGATGTTTATTTGGACCAAATAAGCAAACTGAATACATAATGCTCCAAAGTTTCTTGAATATTGTAAGTTTCTTCCTTGGATTTCCATAGAGACAGACTTCATGGTTCAATTCTGCTGATCTTGGAGGAAACCCCCATGTTACAGCTGTGTAATTCTGCAGAAATTTCCTGCTTTTGCTGGGAACAAATGTTTGTAATTTAAAAATAATGGTATTTAGGAGATAATGCGTTTGATTCAAAAGAGAATTTGACACAGGCTGTCTAGGGGATTTGCCATATTTGTCAGTAGTATTAGCATCCTCAGTGAGAAATACAAGCAATTAGAATTTTTTTCACTTCGTCACAAGTTCATTAGCAGCTTCATTTACACTGATTAACTTACATCCCATCTCATACTAAGGAAGTTGTAGACCATAGCAGGAAATCGTTTGCTAAGTTTTTGTGTGGTACTGTTCCATGTGGAAATGCACTCTTTTTAACACATTGAGTCTGTATTTAAAAAGGAATTAATGACTGCAGGTGATGATAGAGTCAGGTTCCAGCCTGACAGCTAAATCAGTCGAAATAGTCATAGACAGTTCCAGGGCTGCCCTTTTACCATTACCTGGAGTATTTGAAAAGATTTACAAATAGGCTAAGTTAACTTCTCAAATGTCAGCAGTCCACTGACTTCATGAAGATGGCTGCATTTAACTGAGGAATCTTTATGGGTTCATTCATTACGTTAAAATAGTTTTCAAGAACTGAGAAAAATACTTCCAACAAAATTTAATTGCATTACTTCATGGCATTCAGATAATCGAGATTGAAGTGAGTTGTCAAGTTAATGTCACATCATGCTGTTAGTGGACTCCACTTCCATACAGTATTTAGGGTTTTGGCCTGGTTTTGCGATTGGCTGAAAGACCACTGTATATAACTGCTACTTCAGGGCATGATCAGAGTTACAATGCTGTGTACTGTCTAGTATATTCCTTTCTCATCTGAGGGTTTTTCAGGGTTTCTGTAAGAAAAAAACAGAACAGCAATGCTAGCTGTATACTCTGTCATCTGCTTAATCCTTATCCCCTTCACATTGTCAATACTCATCTAATTCCACTTTAACAACAGTAAATGGCTGATGGAGTAGCAGATATAGATTTGTTTTCCTGATGACTCCTTGACTTTTTTCCTCTGGTAATACTAATGGAATTCCAAATCCTTACTGGTGTGATCATGTCATGAGTAGGTCAACAGTCATGTCAAGGTCCTATTGGAAACTTCATAGCCAACATCTTAATTTAGACTTAGCTATCTTTTTCTCTTGTATGTGCAGTTGTAAGCAATTCTTTCAAGTATCACGCTCCACACTCATTCTATTATAACACAATTCATTTGATGCAATGGGAGGCAGTTCTGCATGTGAATTGTTTACTGAATTGTAGTTCATCACACACAAATTCAGTAAGCCGCTTTGCAGGCATGATGTATTATCTAAATTATGTTGGGAGCTTGAAGGAAACAAAATATTGCTTGTTTGCTGAGATTTTCAAAGTTATTTCAGTCTTTCAGTTAATGAGAATTGAAATGGATATTTTGAGTTTCCAATGTTTAAGGAAAACATGTCTGAAAAATTGAAATATAAGGTCTCTGGCCTGGCTGTGTTGATCCAGTGATTTCCTTCCACTAGACGGAAGGAAATCACTCCTTGTTTCTTGCTTGCTTTTCTTTATCTCTAACCTAGCAATTAACCCCCTCTCCCACCTGCTCTAGGCCATGCTGCTTCTCTCCTACATCTAGCCACAGTTGTAAATTCTAAGACCCATTTCTAAGCTGCTTCAGTTCACCAAAGTGGGGAATAAACCCCCCAGACTTTTTTTTCGAGGTTCGTTTTCTGATCTTTAGTGAATTGGAAGTGATTTGGAGAGGGTCAGAAGCTTCAATTGGCAGGAATGTGAAGCTGATAGGAGGATGGAAAGGGGCTTGCAGAACAGCTCCTTTTAGAAGAAGTCATTTAGGACAGTTTCCTGGTAGGATTTTATGTTTAGGTTTTGATTCTATAAGTTAAAGTTGAGAAATAAAGCTCTGTGAAGCTGTTTGGAAGCCTGTGCAGGTTTGATGAGCTAATGAGAGTCTGTCTTTCCTCCCTACACCTTAGTTTGTTATTCTGCTACCCGAAGGTTCATATTTATTTTGGGCACCAGTGTGTATCCAGTCTGGAAATGGGAAGTATATCTTATTGCCTTGAAGAAATATGGCAGAAGTTTTTGGTATTGACTTGAGCAAAAACAGAATAGACTGCATATGCTCAAGCTGTCAGAAAAACCTGTAGCAACTGATTAAACACCTTTTGTCTCTTAAAGAATGTCAGATTTAATTGAGTGGTTAAGAACCAGTTTTGGCAGAGACTTAATCTCACTTAGTCTTTTGGCTAAGTGAATAGTACTCAAAAGGGTGCAGGCAGTCTCTTGATAAAGATTTATGCACTTGACCAAGTGCTTAAATTTTACAGGGAAACATTTAAATTCAAGTGCTTTGGTAGTCCTACATCAGAAGCAATGCCCATCTTGGGAATAACCAGTGTTAAATCAGCAAGGAATGTGAACCACCCAGACTCCAACCTGGCTGACTGCCTTATCAAAGCTCTCTCCTTTTATCCTCTGTCCAAATCCCTCCCTTTGTGAAGTTGTTAGCCAGCTATAGTCAAGTCAGCCGTTAACATTTCTGTCTAGTGGATTAGCTTGTCCTCTTAATGTTTCTCCATGAAAGGCAAAAAGCAGAAGGGGGCAGGAATGAGAAGCAAAACCCCAAAACGGAGCATTTTCTGCTTAGTGGAGAAGTTATCTTCAATATTAGGCTTCTTGGTGCCAAGATGTGCATGTCTTTGACTTCTGCTTTAAAGTACAAGTAGGTCCAAATTATTAGTATGCTTTCTAGGAATCTGTCTGAGTATCTGAAACATGTTTAGGGAAGCTTTCTTTTCATAAGAGCAGAAACTGCTTTTCTGAAATTAAAAGTTGTACTGTTTAATGAGATCTTGACTATATTGATTAGCTGCTTCTGTAAAAAAGAAGCCCCCAAAGCATAAAATACTTATCTGCACTTATCTACACATGCTGTAGGTTTTCTCTTGTTCTGTAACTGAAACAAGAAACAGTAGTTAAGAGTGTTAATCTTTAGTTTTAGAAACATGGACTGCCTAAATATTTAGACATGCAGGTACAATAATATCTTGTTATGCTAAATTCTTACATTGAAATATTTTTATTTGATAGTTTTATGTGTAATAACTAATGTTTAATATATAAACAAGTGTCTTTCGATAAAATATATAATCATATTTGTTGGTCCAGCAAAGGTAATTCTTGTTACCAATAAAGCTAAACAGTAAGTTTAGCTTTAATAGACCATTGATGCCTCAAGGAAGCATCCTGCCTTTCTAGTGCAGACATGCACAAACACTGTATAATGGTAGTGTTGTTACATGCATCATGTTACGTGTACAGTGAGTATATTATATACTGTTTTGGAGGGAGTGGCTGAACTGAGTTAACCTGTTTAAGGGACAATTTGATAAAGTTAAAATATCTTTTTTTTTTTCTTAAACTTGTGTGTATTTTTCAATGTTACTGGGTTTTGCATTAATAATATATGACAATCTACCTATTAATCAACTGGGATGTGACTATGACAATAAGAAAGCTGGAGAAGGGCTTTATATAAGGGCATGTAGGAATAGGTTAAGGGGTAATAGCTTTAAACTGAAAGAGGTGAGGTTTAGACTAGATATAAGGAAGAACCCGCTCCATGGCAGGGGGTTGGAACTGAATGGGCTTTAAGGTCCCTTCCAACCCAAACCATTCTATTATGATGAACTAATAATAAACAAAGGTACCTCAAAATTGCTCTTGTTATTAACCTGAAACTCAAAACAGTCTTTTTCCAGAGAACAAAAATGTTGATGTGACTGTGGTACAGTTTTTAATTAAAAGATATTTTACTGCTTTCTTTCACCACCAGTGTTCTGTCTCTCATTTTCCCTCTCATTAATTGTTTTGTCTGGAAGACTGAAATACCTCGTGGTTAACAAAGTAGCTGAGAATTCAAATTTGAGGTAATGTCTTACTTCACAGTGAGGATAGCTAAGCAGTGGAAGACATAGAATCATAGAATAGTTAGGGTTGGAAAGGACCTTAAGATCATCCAGTTCCAACCCCCCTGCCATGAGCAG
>JAOEHY010021865.1:18867-35267 GCA_025447955.1 Psilopsiagon aurifrons
CGCAGCCTTCTCTTCTCCAGACTGAACAGCCCCAACTTTCTCATCCTATCTTCATACAGGAGGTGCTCCAGTCCCATAATCATCCTCGTGGCCCTTCTCTGGACATGTTCCAACAGTTCCGTGTCCTTTTTATGTTGAGGACAGCAGAACTACACACATGGCTCACAGAAGGGTGTGCAGTCTCCATCCTTGGCAGTTTTCAACTCGTAACTGAATAAAGCTTTGAATAACCTCATTTAACCTCAGATGTGAGGTGCAGGGCATTGGACTAGAGACCTCATGATGTCTCTACCCCCATAATTACTAATTGATTCCAGCCAATGATCCCATCCTTTGATCCTATCATATTAGGAAGTACCGCTTCCCAATTAGATGATATATCTCTCAAATTGTGTTTTCTTTTTAATACACATTTAACTCCCTTGTTAAATTACTTTTATCCAGTATGTATTCAGATGGACAATAGAATGTAACTGGGGCTCCTAGAAAGGCATCAAAGCTGATTTTAACACACATGTGTGTATTTCATCATTAAAAGTGAGTCAGTAAATTCATAAATAGTTTAAAAGGTTAGCCTGTATTTTATTATAAAATAAACATCTTTCTGTCCTTAAATTCTATGAAATCCTTAATAGCCATGAGGTCCTTGAAGAAGTTAATATGAAATATTGTTTTAAACTATAAAATTAAAAGGCTTTTTGACTTAATGTCAATAGTGGAAAAAAATCAAAGCTTCTACTATGAAGATTCATAGTGAAATGAATTTACTAATGCCATTCATTAGGGAAAAGTTTTATTGTGGGTTTGTTTTTTTTTTTTCCTAATATGTATTAGACTTTCCTGTGGTTGAGCTTGTTGGCTTTGGGGTTCTATTTCCATCTTGCTTGTTCAAGGTAGAATGGGTGAAGTCAGCAGTATGGCCTTCGTTTCAGTTAAGAACTTAAAACAATTGTAATCTTTCCCTACCAGGGCCCTGAAGGTTAACAAGTTATTCAGTGTTAAGGAGAAGTTAAATGAAACAGCTGAACTGGCTTACAGCTTGGACTCCCTAAAGGAAGAGAGGATAAGAGAATGCACAATCTCTGTTGATCCTGCTCCTTTCTGCCTAGTAGCAGAAAAGTAGTTCAACTTGAACTTATCTGCTATCTTGCACCATCTCAGCCTTTCAGTGGGTTGAATCAGCCTGCTGAATCCAGTAGGTGTCACAGCTGGTGAAAGGTGCCAAGCAATACTAGGGGAAGGTAGGAAAGGATGGATTAAAGACACCATTCCCCTTCTCCAGTATCCTGTTAACTTAAGCAGTTCCGCTAAGAAATAAATAGAATTCCAGAGCAAGGATAGACCTAGCCTAATCGAGAAAAGGTAACTAGTGAAAGGAAGCAAAATCATTGGAGATCTAAATTTTTCTGTTTTAATCGGAGGAGTTCATCAGTCACTTTCAACACATTAACAACTTAGGATTTTTGTTCCTTGTCGGCTTTTGTGTGACATACTTGTGCTTGTTTTTTATTGTTCTCGCAAATAGGTTCTTTCCCAATGTTAGATACAATGAGTCATAGAGTGATTTGCATTGGAAAGGAACTTAAGATCATCTAATTCAAACGCCCTGCTATGGTCCGGGATGTCTCACAATAGAACATGTCCCTACTACAAGGAGATAAAAACATACATGCAAAGGAGATTAGGGGAAATAGTATAGCTGGGGTATTGGACTGTTGGCTGCTAAATAAGAATAAGGTGGTTTGGGGTTTTTCGTAATTAGCTTGTCAGTGAACATCAGCTGGATTTCCCATGGGCAGCATTGCAGATGGGTGTCTTCCAAAGGGAATTAATGGGAGGAAGGGTGAAACCTGTACAGACTAGTTCTGTGCACAAGAGGCAGGAAGAAGTCAAATAACTGCTGATGGTAGGATCATTAAACAAACAGAATATTAAAAAATACTGAAGGATCTGGTGTCTGTGATAAGAGGTAAAGAGATGGAGTGAAAGAAAATGGGAAAATGTGTGGGACATGAAAAATGATTGAAGGGTTGATTTACATTTTGTTATATTGGTAGTGGAATTCAAATAATAGTGTAATCTCCGAGTCTGAAACCTGAAATTTAGCCTAAGATGAAAATAGCAGGCAAGGAGGAAGAGTTGGGACATCAGTATCACTGCTGGTCTTAGTCATGTTGGGTTATTAAAAGGTTTTGGAAATAGGAATAAGGAACAGGTGGTTTGGTGTTTCATTTGTTCTTTTAGAACTATATTAGTATTAAACTGACCCTGAGAGACCTGGGTGAGGTTTCAGGAAAGGTGTTGGGATCTGGTTTAGGTGAAAGCTAACAAGTGGAAGGTAGGCACATTGAGAGCCACCAACGCAGGTGTTCTGTGCTGCAGATCCTCAGCTACCTCTAAGTTTTTCAGGTTGCAGAGCTAAACATCCTTTGGAGTGCAGACCTAGCTTGGTGTAAAACCGGCAGGTGCTTTGGGTATTTGGGGAAGCAAGACCCCCTCCATTTGATATCGCCAGGGCAGAAATAAGTTGAAATGCTGCTTAGGGAGAATTCTGAGTGTGTCATTGAAATTACTTCCCATTTCAGTCAGGCAGAGCCCAGGAGCAGTCTGCTAAACACACAGGAATATTTAAGAGTTTGTACATTGGAGAAAGTTCAAAGAGAATAAACATTTAGAGTTGTGAAGTCCAAATTCCTGTATGATGTGCACAGCTATGCTTTATTCATTGCATTGGAGGTTGTGACCAACAGCAGTGAAGGAGATGGTACTGGGGAAGTTGTTTCATAGGGTCTAACCTTTAAGAAGTTAGTTTTGGAGCCTCAACCCTTAAGTTAAGAACTTGTGTAGACAGCAGGATTTTAAGGAGTGGTCCAGAGCACTGATGTGAGCTGTATGCTTCAGCAATTTTCCTTCCCTTCTCCTATCACCTGTTGTACCCCTAACAGACTTCTCTCTCTTGGTAGAGGTTCCATGTTTCGTGTACAAGTATTTTGAGTAATGATATAAAATGCAACCCTTGCATATGTAAAAATACCGTTTCTTTTACATATTAAGCATGCCTAAGCCAGTTTCATTTGGAATGTACTTTTTTCAGTTATTATATTACAAGAAGCCTATGTTTCTCTGAAGTTGTGTCTTTCATCAAGTGACTCTAGGAGCTGTCTTTATGTGTTTACTTGCTTGAACCTGAATTCTGTATTTCAGAAATCTCTGTGCTTTGATATTGTCACAGCATTATTTTGTTTTCAAGCCTGATTTTTGTCGAAAAAGCACAATGATACAAGAAAAAGACATCTACTGGTTTTGACACTGAGAATTAATTACTAAATAAAAGACAGGTTTGTGCTCAGACTAACATTAGCCCAGCAGTTCAAAATACAAGCAGTCACCTTGGAATCATGTAACAAAAAGTGACACCCTTTTTTTTCACTATGGGCTAAATATATCATGGGAACTTTAGTTAGATAAATCATCTGTGTGCCATAGAGTCATAGTTTGTCAGTTCTAGCTGTTACTCTGTTTCGTTTGGAAAATAGTTGTTGCTTTTCTTTGACAAGCACAGAGTTCATGTTTGTTAAACACTTTGAAAACCCTGGTTATGCTTTTTTAAGTGGCTTAGATTATTATCAGAGAGGTTATTCGTTTTTACGAGAAAAAGGTGACATTCAGCATATCATTGCTGGCCAATTTTAAATGAAGTAAAGTTTCAAAAGAGTATCTATAATACCAGTTTTCAAACCCTTTAATTAGTTTTTGCATGGAATACCTTACACAAAGTGCTGGCATCGTATTTTGCTCTTGTTCCTTGCAAGTGAACACAATTTGGATGCTTTTAATGCAACCTTCCTTATTTTATGGCAACAAAGACTCCTCCAAATATCTTGAATTGGTTAATACAGAAAAAAATTGTGTTAGCATGTTAATCTTGAGTGCACAAAGAACCACTGGAGGGTAAGAGGAGGACATCTGTTGGATAAGCTTTCAATATGATGAGAATGATAACAGACCTGTGACTGGTACAAAACCCGGATAATCTTGTACAGTAGGTGATTAAAGCCAATGCATATCTTCTTTTCAGGATATGTTTACTGATGCGGAGGGGAATAGCCTTATACTTCCCAAGTAGGCAAAGAGGGAACTTACTTTAGAGAAAGCTGGCTGTTCAAAGCTGCTACAATTTGTACTAGCTGCAGTGACCATTTCAAGGTTTTAGGCCTACATGTTCTGGGTGGGTTATTTTTGTGATGGATTGTCACTGTGATGGACGATCCCCTGCTGCCTCCTCTATGTATTTGCCAGTACAGTGGTAGTCGAAGTAGTTTTTTAGGCTCCTGTAGTAAGAATTCTGCAGAAGATTGAGGAGTTATAAATTTTGGAGTTTTGCATAAGAAAAAGCTGTTTTTATTATGGTGAAGGGGTGGCTATGAGGAAAAAAATGAAGATGCTGAGAAATCAGCTTTGTAAATAAAGAATTTCTTTGTAACTTGCTAAATAGGGGAGATAGTCCTCATGCATTTTCTAATTCCAGTATAATTGGCATTCCAGTGTGGACTGGACCTTCTTTTAGCAGGTTGGGATTTTTAAAGATCTAGAAAAGACTAAACTGTCAATCTTGCTTTCAGAAGAGTTTAGCAATTGTGTGCATTATAAAGCTGACGAGCAGTTACAATCTTTCCAAACCAGCATGTAATAGGATGTAAACACTTTCCTAGGCTACAAAGCATGGTAATTTTCAGACATTTATGCTACCTTCTGCTTAGTTGGCAGTGAAGCCACAAGCAGATGACTGTTGAGAATTCTTCAGACTTACAGAAACTACATGTAGAACTAGCTGATAGCTGCCAGGAAGGGTGATCTTAGCTTTTGTACATTAATATTTAGTACATGCTCTAAGAAGCTCTTCAGAGCTTTATTCAAACATTAATTATTGCTATCAGCCAGCAAACATTGAGGTAAGACTAGAAGTTTGTGAGAAGCTAGTTCTGGCCCACAGTCCCTGTTTAGTATCATTTAAGAAGCTGCATGCATTAAAAAAAAAAAAAAAGAAAACAAAACCAAAAATCCTCTGTGTGCAAGTTTTCAGAACATTAACATGGCAGATATGACAATCAATCTGGGTTTGAGTCTCCTTTATGTGCACAAACTTGCTGTATTTAATAATACATCCATTAAGCAACATGTATCATTTTAGTTAACAATGCTGGTAAAGTTTCATTTGGACTTACAACAGATCCATGTGTGTTCATACATTTTTGACAAAACAGAGGAAACAGGCTTTTGATGTCAAGTACAGGAATGAAATGAATGTGGAATGGGATTGGTTCCTTGCTCATTAAAACCAAAGTCTCCTGCTGTATTATTATTTGGCTGCGAACCAAAAGAAGAATGGTTTACTTAAAACTGGGGGAGGGGAGCAACCACGTAAATCAAATTTATACAGCTTTCCGAAAGTTGCTGGAACTGAAGTAGTTGGTGATGTAATGTATGAAGTCAAAGAATATTTTGCTGTGCTGGAGAAAACTAATGGAAACATTCACTTGGGGTAAGACAAATGGTATTAAATGAGAAAACACACCATGAATTGCAAATGGAGCTGAGTTAATTTGTTGCTACAGTAGTGTTGCCCTACTGTTAAATGAAGGCTGTGTAATTATCTTGCTGGCAGAGATAATGTCAAAACCTCATTTCTCCTTACATGCCTCATTTTTACATGAGGGCTAATTGAGCTGGAAGGTGACAACTGATTATATATAGCTATCATCAGGTCCTCTTGCTCAATTTGCAAATGATGTTATCTCTTTTAAGTGATGTTTTTTATCACATGTCAAATTAAGACATTAAAAAAACTTTTTAAAGCTATTCTAGCAATTTGTAGCATTGCATTTCTGACACTATTTTATTTATATTTTTCAGCATGAATTAATTCTTCCTCTAAGACTCCTGACATCCATTTACTTGCCTTCCTTTATTTAAAGCACAGAGCTCATGTACTAGTCACTTTTTCATTCCTCTTGATCGTTATGAATGAAAAGGCCCTTTGTAATCCCAAAGATAGTAAGTTTGCTTAACTTTTCTGTTGGGCTTCTTGTTTTTTAGAAATGCCACTGAATAATATTTGTTAATAAACGTCTGAGTTAACAAATACCTAAATTTAGAGCTTTTCCTTATGTCAAAGAAGCCCAAGGGTGCTGTGGCAAGTAAAAACACCATTACCTCTTGGCTTCATAAATACTACGGGGCCACTTTACTTTGTCAATGCAGAAGTGAAGGGTAATGACATTTGGCCTGACACTTCTTGGTCTGCTCAGTCTCTGCTTTACACATAGGCGCAGTAGAGTCTCTTTCCAAAATCTCTGAGGTTTTGATGCTAGCTACATTCTCAAAACCAGTTAATTTATAAGTAGATCATTTTGCATTCCACTAATGTAAAGGAGCAGCCTGGACTTTCATGTTCCTGCCCATTACTTGGGAATACTGTTCATAAAATTTATATAATGTGTTTAACAAAGAACCTAGTCTGAAGTCATCTTAGTATATTGGCTACACTTTACTCTCTCAGATACAGCTTGTACCTAAGTGGAATTTGAAAAGTTTGATACCCTTGTAATGACTGTCTTGTGTTTCAGAACAGTCAGACTCTTACCGGGAGATTAATTATAGTCTAATCAGTATTTTGTAAGAAATTCAATATAATAAAAAAATTTACATTGTAAAATGAAAAACAAGATTCAGTGTTGCATTAAATAAATTTCAAATATATACTTCTAACTTATAATTGATTGAAGATTAATAACATGGGACCTTCTTGTTTCCTAAACCCCTATACTTAATCAGGATTCAAAGAAAAAATGCACTTCTGTTCTTGGATCTTTTATTAAACTTCTTATATTTTTAAGTAGACTTACTTCTTCATTGGACATGAAGTTCAGCCCTGACTTGGCTTTTAAACAGTTGAAATAATGATTCAAGGCTGACTAAATAAACAGTCTCCTATTTTGCTTTAGTCTAGGCAATAATAGAATAAAGCCTTGCTTTGAGATGAAAAACATGAAAGGTGCTTCAGTGTTCTCTTATACTGACATGCTTTTGCAGACTATTTGTATGTTGAAGTGTAGGGAAGACACTCCTCTTTATTGGAAACCTCATTGACTGAGACCTTAAATCATTTTACTTTATTAGATAGTTCTGCATTTGGAAATTAAATGATGCTGTTTAAAAGAAGAAACTACTCCAAGACAATTCTCTCTTGCTTGTCTGACATCAGAGAAATCAAAAATCAGAGAGCTTCTCCTGGATGAAAGGAGTTACTTTAAAGTGAAATGTGCAAAACCATCCATGATATTTTAATAATGTTGGGTCATGTTGAGTTCTTTATAATTTAATCATTTGGTGTATGTTTGCACTTCTGTAGGAGACTTTGTTGGAAAATACCTTTTTAATGACTGACTTGAATTCTGAACCATTTTTTTAATAACCTCAATGTTCATGTGATAGTTCTATAGATCTGAGAGTGCATAGTAAGTTTGTACTTATTAAATTCTTCATAAAGAGAGCACAGTTCCCCCTCATGCAATAGAGCTGACATAGGAACTGAAAAGATATTCTGATATACCAATATCATACAACTTAACTTTTTGCTTGGGTTTAGGCAGCATATATACCCATTGACTAGGTCAGACTTGTATTTTGTTTTCTGAAAGCCACACCTTTTGAATGACTTCTAGGTAGAAGCATTTCTGCTGTGTTTACTCACTGCTTACTCTGAGGTCCTAGTTAAACCTCTTTACTGATGACCTTCAGCCCAGCTTAAGCCTGAACAGAATTTTAATATCTTTCCTTCATCAAGCACTTGACTAAAACCTTGACCTCTTCCCTCTTGCCTTTAAAGACTGCCTGTATTGAACAGCAGAAGCATTACTTTTGGTTTCCATGTATTGAGTTTTAGGGGGGTTAGACTATTGTGGACACTATAGAAATTTGCAGGTTTTCTCAGTAAAATATCTTCAGTTGCTAATAGAAGATATATACATGCTTCACAAGATTTACACTTTAGATAAAGGTAATTGTTATAATAATAATGAAAAAAGTGAATACTGAGAGAATTGTAACAAAGCCAGAAAATATTTCAGTAAGTAGTGGGAACGGAGGAGCTGATGAAGGAACTGCTGGTGTTCTCTCAGTACAGCGTTTATCCACTTGAATATTTACCAGTACTTAGGAAAACTTCAGCAGTGAGTAGCAAATTTCCACTTTTAAGATATTTGTGCAGTAAGAAACCCATGGTAAAATGCATGATTCTTTGCATGACATTATTGTCTTAAGCTACTTATTTTTGATTTTTTTAACATTAGTACATTACGCAGTGTTGTTTTGTAGCCTTAAGAAAGCTGTCTGAAAAGTGCATTCCCACTGTACTTAATACTAATTCTTTATAAATACTTAAAATAAGTTTTAGTTTACAACTACAGAAGGCTTATGACACTGACTCACTGGATTCTGAAGCAGGTGTAAAGTTCTATTATGTTCCTAAAGAATTAGAACTCGGTGATGCTCTGAAGCATGCATACACCATGATTGCGAACAAAATCTCATTCCAAAATGTACAGGATAATGGTTCCAAATATGCCAGGAGTAACATTGGTGGTATCCACTGCAGAGCTCTGTGGATGTTGGGCTGCCCTAGCTGGTGACCTCACAATTTTCAGAAGCAGGTGGAGGTAGCAATTATAGCTATGGCCACTATCTTGAACCTTCTGTAGTAGGTGATGAATTGTAAATGGCTAGACCTGGTGCACAACAATAAACTCAAATAAATCTTCAATGTGTAATAATGACAAGACTGAAAGACTGGCAGTTATAACAAGGCTGCTGTTGTCACCCACTTTACTGTAGCCTTGATATCCATCATTATCAGCTGGAGCTAGCTCTAAAGTCGGACAAGAAGGTCTGAAGAAGGATGAGTTGTTTGCGCTGAAGCGTCCAGTAGGTCCCATCTGGCAGAGAGTAAATGGGATTTTTTTGCCTGTTCACTGGGCCAGAGCTGTCCATCATTTTGGGCAGATATCTGATCACTTCATGCTGTGGGACAATATGGCTTTGTGCTGTTTGGTACAGCAATGGCAATAAAATAACTAAATTTTTCATTTATTTCAAGCTTCTGTTTTACCTTATCCAAAGGTGATTCTAAGAAATGTTCCTTACATTGCAGAGCATTGTATTTCTTTGAATGAGGGAGTCAAGTTAGACCCATGAATGCCAAGTTACAGAAAAACTTTATGGTGGTGAAAATGGTTTAGAAATGCATGCACAATGAAGGTTTTTGTCTGTGTTTTCCCAGTAGCACATTTTAGAATACCTGAAAATATCAAGATAGAGCACAGAAATTGGTGAAAATGCAAAAATGTCATAAAAGCTACGGCAGAAAGAGCAGTAACTTACCTAGCCTGTGGCAAGTTACTTGTAATTAGTATAAATCCTAATTGTCTTAATGCATCTTAACTTGCTACTTTTCTATGCTAAGTACATCTCTGCTGGGCTTGCATCACGTGTTTAGCTTTCAGATGTATTTATCAGACAAGCATGAAGGATTATTCAAAAAAATGTTATACACCATGAATAAACTGTGAAAACTAAATAGTGCTTAGTTTAACATGGCAGCTTATCTAATATTCGTTTGATCTTTAGACTTTTCAGTGAGATCATAGGATTAATCAACATAACATGTTAATCAGCAAATCCCAGATTGATTCCCCCTGCCTTAGAGGTATAGCGCTTCTTCAACAGAAGACAATTGTTTATTGAATATTAATTTATGAAGGCAATATAATTGCACTTTGTAAATTTGTTTTGTGTTTCTGTTTTAAGAC
Source organism: Psilopsiagon aurifrons (assembly GCA_025447955.1). Classification (NCBI taxonomy): domain Eukaryota; kingdom Metazoa; phylum Chordata; class Aves; order Psittaciformes; family Psittacidae; genus Psilopsiagon; species Psilopsiagon aurifrons. Next base: position 28,734 of record JAOEHY010021865.1, read on the forward strand.
ACTTCATTGCAGCACAAAGATCCCATTCATTGTCAGCATTTTAAAAGAAAGGTGATTTTATTAGAGGTTAGAATTCTATGGCACCTAGAATGCAAGCTGCTTAACAGCAGTCTCTTCTTTTGAGCTGTCTTATTTTGCATTCAGGGGAAGTTCTTACAAAGCCTAATCCTGGCTTTAAAAGATTCAAAGTTGTGAAGTGATGCATTATAGATATGGAGAGTCAGGTGTTCTTTTAATTTTAAGATTATTAAGTGCAATGGGAGAATATTATTCTAGCTTGTATGTTCTTCTGTTTCTGTTTCAAAACTGAGATTTTATACATGCTTCAGCTGTGTGATAATAGATATTTTACAACTTTTTAATGTTGATGATGATGATTAGGCCATAATGCAGGTTCAATAGCTGATGACCAGGCCAAATGACATACCATCATTCATGTTTTTCTTTATTTCGTAATGAATCTTCAAGCCTGAAGACATCAGACCCATGCAGATTTCAATGCACTTCAGTGTGTTAATGGAATAACAACTTACAAATTTAAAGTAGCAGCATATTGTATTCTATCTCTATAGACTTTACTTGAAACAGCAGTAGCCACATGAAAATGTATGTCAGGAACACTGTTTTCTCATACTGGATTTTAGGCAATTTGTTTTCAGTCAGAGAGCTGTTTCTAACCTATTTTTGGAGCCCCTCTGTGGCCTGACCGTACGTTCCGACATAATTTATGGTGGCACTGTAACATATGGACTTTTCATCATTGTCCCGCTGAAATCCTCTGTTGGACATGGATGCTACTCCCATACACAAGCTCCCAAGACAGATATTTTAGAGTACTATTTAGTTTTCTGTAAGCTGAATTCCTCAGTGTCCAGCATGGTGTCAGCCTAGTTCTGTGCCTTTTCTTTCTAAAAGCAGTAAGATATTGTGTGTATTCTATCTGAAAACTGACAAATAAATTTGGAATTTTTTAGCAAATAAACTAATCACAGATGAGCATGAGCATCATGAAACCCCAGAGCTTCAGTTTTTCATTGGTAACACAGAAATAGAAAGTAAAACTAATCCTAGACCCAGGGAGCTTTACAATTTTAAATACCTAGAGCAGTAGGGGAAGGGAGCAAAAAGGTTCTCTCACAAATAGCAATACCTTGTGTTTGCAGTGGGTAGGTTTTATTTCTGTTTCTTTTGGGTAAGATTGGGTTGAGTTTTGAAAGTAACAGCATGAATTGAAAGAGAAGGGAAGACAGTGCGGGGCAAGCATAGGAGAAACGAAGGATAGAAAAATAGAATGTGAAAACAAGAAGAAGGGGAAGACCAGTCACTGAATATAACTACATTGAGGGAAAGAAGAGGAATTCTTTTAAAAATGCTTTTGTTTTTCTCCCCTAAAAAAGTGATTTAGCAAACAGCATGCAGGTGATACTAAGAATTTTGTGACAGTAACTGGGAAGTGCAAAATGATATATATACTTATAGTTACCTAATATTTATTAATGTAGTCTAATACCTTAAAAACTATAACAAAACACATTCTCCTTATACCTGTGCTTCTTAAAATATGTATCTGGCCAAATTAAAGGTTAAGTTACATTTGAAGAAGGGTAACTTATATTTGAAGGGTAGTTCTCCTCATTCCCTACATTTTTTTCCTTCTTTTTTCTGTGTGGCTTCATTTTCTATACCTACTAAATCTATGAAATAAGCACTATTTAGAAGATCAAGTATTGGGACTGCTTCAGCAGCAATGAGCTTCCAAAATGTGACTTTATTTTTTCTTTTGACTAATGACCAATTCATCTACTGCTAAGAGTCTTGAAAGACGTAAACACCTACAGACTACACCTCAATAAATACTTTTTTTGTTTAGAAATAATTTAAAAATAATATAAATAGGACAGAAAGAGTGAAATATTTTTAAAATAATTTATTCTGTTCCTTATTGTCATGTTCAGTGCATATGTAGGTCATTGGGCATTTCAAGGTTAGGCCAAAAAGAAGTCACATACAGAAATGCAAAGAATTGGCAAATGTAGAGGTATGACTGAAACCTGAGTTTCCTTGCAGAGCTTAGGCGTTTGAATCAGGCTTGTAGACAAGTTACTTTCCTTTTTGCACACTAATTCAAGAGTTAGGGCCTGTTTAGCTGCAAATGAGCTGTTTAGGATCATGGAAGTGTGACACTTTGTGACAGGAAGAAATTCCCAAGTTCTTTTCCAACTAAACTTTGAGTGCAAGTCATATCTAATGTGAGAAAGAAACGTAGTCTGGATTGATGCCTTTAAAGGAGCTTCAAACTTTCCTATAACCCTGATAACCCTCCACCATCAAAAAAAAACCCACAAACAGAAAGAGCTCCGCTAATACTCTACAATTATTTTGACATCAGAAAGCTGAACTGTAGTACTGTTTAATTGCATCAGTGAATGCATTTAGTCTGTTGTGAAGTTTCTTTGTTATTGTGTCAGAATCAATTTTACATGGTATCATGCCAATACAAGAATTCCACATGCTTCCGCTTTATTTGATTGTTTTGTTCCAGTAGTCCTTGCATTTAAAAAGCAAATAATTCTAACCAAACAATAGATTGAAATAGTTTTGGTTTTACCTCGGTTGTCCCATTTTGTACAGATGTATTGCAAAACCACATTTTATAATATGAGCATCTGGAGGTGTCAAGACACCAGGAGCTGTCTTGAAAATGTAGTTCTATTATAAAGCTCAGACTTTTAATTAATATATGATATTTTTAATTACATGACTGCTCTGTCATTTCTGCTGTTCAATTTGCAGGCAGTTTATACTAGAAGAAAAACATTCTATCATTTGAATATGTGACATGAACTGGTTATTCGGGTGTAATCCACAAGATAAATTGTGAAAGCCTCTGTAATTTCTTAAAATGGTCGCTCTTCATTTCAAGCAAAGTTTTTAGAAAGCCTGTCTAATTACACATGATAATTGTATAATTGCACATCTTAATCATTATATTTCTTCCTTAGCAAGTTATATGTATTTGCACTAATTATACTACCAAAATGTTTAATTACTAAATTATAGTTGCTTATTGGGCGGGTGGTTTAATCTGCCAGGTGAGAGCAAGTTTGTAGCTAGCATTCTACAAACATAGTTAGGTTTAAACTAAATATATTTAACATAAAAATGATGATATAGTATTGTGGTGGTCTTACTTTGAACATAAATAACTGTGGGGTTGTCCGAGAGAAATATTCATCACAACGTAGCTGAAGATGGGATAGGGATATACCAGCAGGTGGAATAGTAGAAAGAATTTACAGTATTGAGTTTTAATGGTTATAACATAACACAAGTAAAACCCGTTTTATAACAAGAAGTTACCCATAACTCCTCTTCACATTCACCTCTAATATTCCAATTTCCTTTCTGTGCTATCTTTATTTTTAAATATATATGGCACTCCCTTGTTTAATCACTGGAGAATGCTCCTAGCCATTGTCATATCAGTCAGTAGTGGGTGTCAGCTTTGACTTCACTTTCTTTCTAAATAGTGTTATTTGGTTGTCATGCTAAGAAACAGCCTTCCTTTTTGTCTTTCCTCACAGTTTTAATCTTTCACTCAGGCTCCCACCTTTCTGTGTTTTCAGTTACATTTTCATGTCTAGCCTTGACAAAACCATTCTTTCCTGTTCATATCCATTTAGAATGTGGTTACAAAGCTTGTTTACTTAGCTGAATGTCTTCGCAGTATCATCCTTCCCCTGCTTTACCTTTCGCAATTGTTTTCAAACTTTAGGTGTTTTTATTTCTCTTAATATCCTTCCAGATTTGTTTTTGTAGCCAACTATCCAGTACAGTTTAAATGTTTAAAATGTGGTTTAAGATTCACACTCTGCTTTTGGGAAATGCAGATGGGGGGGTGTTGGTTGTTGCTTTGTGTTTTCTTTCTTTTTCGTTGTGCGATATGTCTCTGCATGCAAGGTACTAAGACGACAATTTCATCTTGCTGCCTTTTTTTCTTCAGGTACCCCTCATATGACAAAATAAATGATAGTGTCAGAGAACACCAGTTCTTAATGTCTCATTTATTTTGTGAACATTGGAAAGAAAGATATTTTTACAGCTTTTAGTTTTGGGTAGTTAACTGATTATTATCAAGATAACCTTAAAATTAAGGGATTATTGCAAAAATAAAGCTTTTACCCTTTTGATTTTAAGAATTTCCTCGTATGATTGCTTATGTTGTGGTCTACTTCTAGGATGGTATGTTACGCTTGCAACTGGAATATGTGTTGTCTAATAGCATTTTTTTGCCATGAAAGATGTGACATACTATGCTTTCAAATGCATGCTTTCAGAAAGGAAATCTGTTTTGAAAAGACACCAGGACATGTGTGCGCAGTTTGTGCACAAAGTCTTTTTTCTTTTCTTTACAGTTAGCTGAAGTGTAACGTTTTTATGTGGGAAACAATAAAATTCTCAATATATGAGATCATGGTTAAATTCACAAGTTTTTATCAAAACCACGTTTTGAGGGGAATACAGATCCAAACCAGAATATTAGAAAAACATTGGGAGTCTCTTCAGCTACATTGTGCTTTAATTTATAATGTATAATCTATACATACTGTATAAACTATATAAAGAATCAAGCAATCATGTCTTTCAGTGTTATCTATTGCCATCATTCCCCATGCATTGAGGCTCTCACTATAGCTATTACTATAAAACGTTCCCTAAGTACATAAAGGCTCTAATCGTTAAGATTTTTATTGCCAGCCACACATACAGAGCTGCAAATTGCCTTGTTTCAGATTTATTATGTATTACTCTAGAAATTCTATAAAGATCAAAAGAACTGATTACAATGTTGACCTTTGCATTAACTCATCTGAATTTAAATTCAAGTGTTTGATTTGGGAAAATAAGTCCATTTATCATAGGTCTGCTACTGAGGGGATTGTGCAGCCCTGATTGGGAGTGCTGAGACCAAATTTATTTATTGAGCATGGGCTTGAAAATTGTTTGTAGGACAAGGGGAACTAAAGTTTGACCTGCCATTGTGTTGCATGCAGGGAACAATGTGGCAGCCACCCTTTTCAAATGCCTAGCATTCTGTTCTTGCTGAAGAGCCAAGAGATAGTTGCTGTTTAAATATATATAACTACTTTGAACATAGAAGCCAATGAGCCTTTTCTCAATGAGGTAATTAACTGTTAAATACAAATATTACGGTCTAGCAATATGGTAGAAGACGTGGTATTCTGGACATGAATATTTCCTTTTTTAAGTCTATTTGAAGTTTACTGTCCTGGAAAAATAAATATTTATGAGTGTACGTTTTAGAACTGGCTCATCAGCTAGTAGAAGGATGGTAGCTTTATCAGTTAATTAATTGTAGCTTATTTAATGGGCATATTTATACCAGCTGAAGGGCTAGTCTCTTCAGAAAAGTAAATAAGAGTAAAGAACATTAGAACTAACAGAACTGGGAGTAATGTATTTGTACCGAGTCTTTGAAGCAGCGTTCACTTTCTTGTGCAATATTAAAGGTAGGGAAGTTGTCAAATATATGCTCTTTACACTTTAAAATGTCAAAATTGGCAGGTTTGCAGGCTTAGTCTGAGGTGTTAATGTGCAAGACCCATAATTTACTGCTTAAGGATATTTGCACCCTGATTTGGAATAAACATGTTGTATTTAATGTAAACTTACGGTAATTAGTTCAGATAGAATGCAGGGCCTTATCTGTTGGTCAGGTAGTGATAGCAGTCTACAAATGGCGTACTATGATGCGCAGTGCTGGGTGGAGAACAGCATCTTTGTCATTTACTAAGGAAATCCTACCAGACCAATCTGATATTATATGATGGAGCTACGGAACTGATGGACAGAGGTGGAGCAGTTGATGTCATCTGCCTGGACTTGTGCAAAGCATTTGACACTGTCCCACACAACATCCTTGTCTCTAAGTTGGAGAGACATCAATTTGATAGGTGGACCACTCGGTGGATAAAGAACTGGCTGGATGGCTGCATGCAAAGAGTTGTGCTCAATGGCTCAATGTCCAGCTGGAGGCCAGTAATGAGTGATGTCCCTCAGGGATCAGAGTTGGGACCGGTCTTCTTCAACATCTTTGTTGGTGACATGGACAGTGGGATGGAGTGTGCTCTCAGCAGATTTGCCGATGACACCAAGCTTTGTGGTTCGGTCCATACGCTGGAGGGAAGGAATGCCATCCAGAGGGACCTTGACATGCTTATGGAGTTTAACCGTGCCAAGTGCAAGGTCGTACACCTGGTTTGGAGCAATCTCAGGCGCAGCTACAGGTTGGGCAGAGAAGAGATTGAGAGCAGCCCTGCGGAGAAGGACTTGGGGTCCATGACAAAATGAACATGAGCTGGCTTCAATGTGTGCTCGCAGCCCAGAAAGCCAACAGTATCATGGGCTGCATCAAAAGGAGAGTGACCAGCGGGTCGAGGGAGGTGATCCTGCCTCTCTACTCTGCTCTCGGGAGACCTCACTTGGAGTATTGTGTGCAGTTCTGGTGTCCTC
>JAOEHY010021866.1:0-18009 GCA_025447955.1 Psilopsiagon aurifrons
CCCCCCCCCCCCCCATTTCTTTTGCCTAATGCTCAGGGATTTAAAAATGCACTTTGAAATGTAAGGTTAACTCTCAAGAATGAAGACCCTGCAGTAAACAGCAAGCTGCTTGCAACCCCGCTTGTTTCAGTTGTACGAGTAACTGTTACCTTGAGATGTTTGATTTTTGCCATTTTACTACATGTCCTAGCAAGGTACTTCCTAACCCTTCAAACCTTCTTTGTGTTATTGATGACAATTTGAACTAAAATCCCCAAAAAGCAGATCTTTAAGGAGAATTCTCTCGGGTGAGGAAAGTGTGTGGCTTTTAATGTTACTGTGATACTTGCTGGTTTTATTTTTCCAAAACTTGACTTCTACCGCACTTTCCCCTCCCTCCCTGTTTCAGATTTTACCCCTTGTTCATGCAAAGAACAAGTGAAAACATGAGTAATGTGGGTTATGGAAGATTACTGTAACTGACGGAGAACCCAAGCTGTGCTGGAGTTTAGTAAGAAAATTTATAATTTCAGACTAATTTCATGAATTTAGAAGCATGACTCAGTGTTTTAAGCAAATCTTAGTTTAGCAATAATATTATTGTTCAGGTAATCTTCTAATAGCATCTTCAGATTGTTGAAACTGGAAACAACCTGTTTTGAATCACTCACACCCTGCTCCCTTACAATATTGCACTGGAGGTGTTTGTCATGCTGTGGGAGAGGAATTCGCAAAATTGTATTTCATGCTGTAAATTACGAACATGATAGCAGCAGTTCAAGATAGCTGCTTTGTTAAGAGCATCACTGGCATGATTACTTCAGGTTCTCACACAGCCTGATTTTGCTGCTAGATTTTTTGCCAGTCATTCACAGACTGATTTTCCTTTTTTTTTTTTTTTTTTTTTTTAAGAAAAGGAAGATTATTAACAGGAGGATGAAATTTGAAACTAATTAACTTTTATCTTGTTTGAAATACGCATGAAGGTATTGATAACCATTACATTACGTGTCTCACTCCTACAACAAACCATATGTTGCAGAGAATCTACTCATCCGCTTGCCGTGCCTCCCCCTGTGAGTTGGAAACCTTTCAGGCTTTATGTTTACTGATAGGAAGTGTCAAATACTCCAGGCTTCCCAGCAACAAGCAGGAGCCCAAGGGGCTACCTCTACAACCAGCTGCTTTGATACCTTTGTCTTTCAGGTGCATTGTATCTGTTAGACAGAAACAGTAGTGCGAATCTAAGATACTGTGCTGCTTCTCTGACCACAGTCAGTCGAGCAAGGCTGTAAACTTCCTGCTGCTTTCCAGCACGGGCATCTCTTCTGTGTTTCTTGTTCCTTCTGATCTTTGTAATCTACAGTGAAAAGAATGCATTTTTAAATATCATGGAATTATTTAGACTTTTACCCTTTCCTCACATTTTTCTATTTGAATTTTTGTTTTGTCTTTTTTTTTTTTCCTTTGCAAGGCATATCAAGGCATATTCACATTTCTATTACTGCTTGCCCTTCTAAATATCTAGCCAATTTTTTTCATAGCAAATACCTAGCATATAATTTGTGGGTATTTCCTTTACTTACTACTGAAGCATTTAAACCTCCAGGTTTGCTAATCTGAATCATCCCATAATCACACCTTACATGGTAGGCGAGAAGCACTGCAATTTGCACTGTCTACTGTCATGTATTTATGTAAAACTTGTGTATTTTCTGAGGGGATGCTTTAGATCCAGATCCTCTTCTGAGAAAGAAATTCTCTTCCCTGCAGTTGAAGCATGGCTCTGGTCCATGTCCCCTCATGAGAAAGGGCCTTCCCATTTGTGGAAAAACAGCATTTCACTTAAGGATTTTACTAAAGCTGTGGAGTTCTGCAAAACCATCACTCTACAACTGAGCACAAGCAGTTAGAAATACTGACTAGAGGAGCATAAAACAAATTTAGGAGGGGCAAGAATTGTGGTTGCCCAGACCTGAGTAATGCTGAATTATAAACTGGTAGATTGATTTATATATGCCTGTATTAAATAAAAAATTTATACCCGTGGCAGATGCATGAACAGCATACAAATGCCACCACTGCCCTCAGCAGCAATAAGAGCATTGTTCTTCCTTCCCCTTCTCCCGTCTTAATCCTTTGGCTCTGACTTCTTACTATCTCTTGATTTTCTGCTGTCAATTTATTTAGGTTGTTTTCTGTTCCCAGAACTCTTTAACATCTACACAAGACTGTATTTCTGCCAGTAAAGGGTAAAGTTGTATGCTTCATAGAGAAATGAGGAAATGCTGCTCAGGTTTGACAGTAAAAACAGTTTGGACAATGGGGGAGAGAAGCCTTGTTGATCACACCAGAGCAAAACTCCACTTGAAAGAGGCATTGACTTAACTGTGTAGTCTGTTGCTGAGCATGGATGGTTGCCCGTTTCCTGTTAGGAATATTTAATATATCTGCTTTAATGCTGCAGGGGGACCTGAGGTTGGCTAGTCCTATTAATAATGCATGGGATGGCTGGACTTAAGTAATAATTATGCGCAGAGTACAGTGCAGTGACATATTGGTGCAGAAACAATTCCTGTAATAGGCTTGTTCCTTTTGGCTTGATCCCTTAGATAGCTAGTTTGTTTGTTTGACAGGTTTATACCTTTTTTCTCCTTAGTTTTTCTTTAAAGCCAAACACTTTTGCTGAGCACCTATACAGTGCTCAAGAAATAGTAAAGCTTTCAAGGCGAATGGGGAGGTGTGGCACTGCCCTGAGGACTGTTTTTTGTTTTTTTTGGCAGGAAACCTGTCTCCACACATCCTTTAAAAGAGTGGATTTGTTCAAAGATATAAGGTAAAATATATAACTTCCACATTTAACAAGTATAAATAGGAATCCTTCCTGCTGCAGGGGGACCCTGCAGGCAGCTTGAGGAAGAGGAGGTGGTGTTGGTGCCCATTTTTGTACCTTGTCCCAAGTGGCCAGGGTGGAGGAGACTTCCCTATGTGGGGTGTGCAGGGACCCCCTGTCTTGCATGCACATAAATGTAACAAGGATCCCAAAATCAAATTGAATGAAGAGACCATACTTTTTAATTAATGGGGCAGGGGGGAAGTGAAAATTGAGAGATGGCAGAGCTGGGATGCTTTGTATTTGAATTCTTGGAGGTAATTACTGACATGGGAATAGCCTCATCTTAAGCAGGCTGGTTTCTTTATTTGCAAGTTTCATGAGAACTCTGTTGCTTTATTTATTCATAAACTGCTGACTTTAGGAGATGGCTATGGCTTGAAAGGTTGTGATCCACTGTAATGCATTCAACCATTTATTTCTATTAGCCAGCTGAAGTGGTTTATGGAGAAAGAGGGTTTTGATCATTTAAAAAGAAGAAAGTCTATATGCTTAAGCATTGGCAACAGTCTCACCACTCTCACCACTGTGGGGGGCAGTAATTGCTCAGTAATTAATTTTTGATTTTGAAATTTTTGGTTGCATGAAACTCTTCCTTTTTGCTTTCTCTTACAACATGTGCTGTTTGTTCAGAGCATAACTTTTTTTACAACATATATTGGAGATCAGGAGCTCTGGCTCATTTGACCGAACTCCTGATATGACACACTCTCCAGGTATAACAGCTTTTGATGCTTTCTCCTTTGCATTACCTTCATCATCAGTTAGAGCACTTTATCTGGAGAAGAGGATCTAGGAATCCCATGATAGTTTTGTCACAATCTGTCAATCTTCACTTCATTAACTTGCCACTAACTTAGCAGCTTGTCAATTTTCTTTTTCAGACATTTTCATGCTGAATCCCTCAAAAGCCCCACAGCATGTTTAATTGAAGATATGATAATTGTAAGTTACTTTTCTGCAGCTCTTTAAAAGTAAAAAGAGAAAAATATATTAAGGCTGAGTGATATCACATGAAAAATGTCTACTCTTTGTTACATATGCTACCTTTATGTTGAGCTAAAATGCTACTTTCATAGCTCAGCTGAGGGTGGCTACTTGGTCTTTTTGTAACTCACTAATTTTTTCTGAATGCTTCAGAGATAATGTTCTTTCCTGAGTTGAGCAAACCAAGAGAACCATTGCATAGGCAAATAGAAGAAAGAATGTTTTATTCATTTTGAACTTTAGATTCATGGCATCTAGGGTATTTTGACTTAGATGCCAAGTCCCTGTGAAATGGTCAAGAGCAGGGATCTGGCAGTAGCGTGTGGATCTTGCAGTTTGTCCCAGGAAGTCAGGCTTCTTCTGTCCTTGCAGTGAAAGATTTGGTATGTCCTTTGCTGGGCATTGATGTTGCTCTGTGTCCTCTTCACCCACATCCTTGCCTATTCTGTTGGTGAACCTGTTGCTGATCCATTTTTTGACCAGGCAGGAAATGGTCAGGTTTGTTTGTGAAAGGCTTTGCACAGAGAATCAGCGAGAGAACTCTCAGCATGATTGTGCCCGTCAGACAAGTGAAGGCATCTTGTAAAGTGGTGAAGGCAAGGCACTAGGGAACACTGAATGTCCACGCTTTTCCCTGGTGTCAGCAGGTTTAAGATGACTTGACCCACAGGGAGGTTCTCAGGCTCAGTCTAGATATAGCCTCATTGAGAGATATCCTGCAGAGAGAGACTATGGTTTCAGCTTCTCATATTGGGAGCTTATTGCAAACTGCTAAGTCTTTTGCTTGGACAGTAGGACATGCCGTAAAGCTCCAATTTATCCCGTTATTAAAGGCAAAAATACCACAGTGCAACATTAGTAAGTGCTAAAGTTGTGTGTATGTGTGACTTTTTCATTAGGCAGTTTATTCTGGTAGTAGAGATTGCTGATGGTAAAAAGTAATGTAAAGGGTTTTGTCCTGTTTGCCTGTAGTTAGATGTTAGCTCTCATTCCTTCATTTATAAGGCTACTTTTTAATGAAATCCACCCCAATATACAGCTACCAGTAGACATGGAATGAAAGTTTTTAAAGCTTCTGACATGAGCTCTGAACCTGCTAGTCTTCTGTTTCACAGGATCCTGATGCATATCTATGATATAACTGCATTTATTTTCTTTGGGATTTTTTTTATCCTGAGTCTTCAAGAATAATCTTCAATAGAATTCAACTCTGAACAGATTGGTTGGGGGAATAATCTCCACTGATCTCCAAGTGATTTTACAAAGATGGGGTTTCAGCCACTTACTACTGGGAGATCCCATGGAGAAGTACACAACCTCACAGGAGCTCTACTTAATCACAGTTACTTTTTGTCCTCTACCTGGTAGGTAACCCAGTGGGAGCAGATCTGTAGAACAATATGGTGCTGAGGAGCTGGTATCTACTACATGGATTTTGTAGCATGTGTGCTGCAGCTGCCTTGCACTACCTCTGACCTAGTCCTGTACTAGGAACACCCATACGTGGGAGAAGAGCACAAGTGTGTACCTGGAGCACACTTAGCAGTCTGGTTTCATTTTAAAGGAAACCAATTCTTTCACTTAGAGACTGCCCTATGGTACAGATAGAAGTGTGGTAAAGAAGAATGGGAGGGAGATTTACTTGTAAAGCATACCCCTTCTCTGAAATACTATATTAATGGAGAAACATCAGTTATGTCTTGACGTGTTTCAGGCAACTCCACAAGGAAAGAGAATCCCTGTGTACATGACCAGCTGCTACATTTTACCTAGAATAAGAGCTGTATTGCATCTGCTTCATTTATTTGCATGCTGCCTATTCTTTGAGCTCAAGGACGCAATGCCCTTCCTTGCAACTAAATGACCGGGATGGCTTGGGAGCTTTGAGAGGCTGGAGGTGAAACAGTTTGCTGTATTATGACCATAAGAAAATGTGTTTTGTGGCCAGAGCAATTACTATTAGAAGGAGGTGTTTGAGGGGAATGTTCAAAACCTTCTCAATGACAATGAAGTGCAATGAAGTAGAATGTTAAAGTATAAACCATCTTGAGTGAATTATACTGTTGGGCTTTGCTGGTTTTTTGAAGGCTTTTTTTTCCCTCTCCTGTAAGAATGGGGAGTAGGCTCTCCTCTCATCCATTACGAGTTCCTCAAATGACAGCCGTTCCTATGGGATTAAAACTGCACTGAATCAGAGATGGCTAAAAATTTTTATTACAAGCCCTAAGGAATAGCTCTTCTGAATAGAGCTTGCTTTTAGATCAGCAATGTGTGAAAAAATCAGCCTTGGGGGCTGTTTGCAAAGGCATTACTGTCTGTGAAACTTCTCTGGCTACTTACATTTACGTTTCACATCCATAGAATATAAAAACCTAGTCTTGTTTTTGGTTGTTATTTCTTTTTTCAACATTCTTTAAAAATAACAAAACTTAGAAGTGCTGGATCTGGTCTGTTGTGCCAGGGTGACATTGGGCTGAAGAAGCTATCATTGCATTTAACCTCATCCTTCGGTGCTTGTGGTTTTGGGGTTTGGTGGGTTGTTCCATGTTTTGGGTTTGGTTGGGGTTTTTTTTAAGGTTATTTGGTGTTTTAGGTTTCTCTCTCTCCACACTAAAAAAAAAAAAATAAAAAATCTGAGAAATTCTTCTGCATTCTAGCAGACCTGTGACCCCTTTGGCTCCTCTGAAGTAGCTGGTGACCAGGAATTGATATACTTGCGCTGACTCCCATTCCACAAGCCATAGGCACAAAGCCCTGTGCACTGAGGTGACCAAACCAAGACTCCCTTTGGCACTGCTACCACCAAGTCACATCACCATGAATCCCAGTAACTTATTAGTACAGCTACATCAGCTGTTGTTTCTTGGAACTGTGATATGGGCTGATATAAAGAGTAGCCCTTATGAAGATTTACAGTGACATCCAACCAGGACAATGTTGCTGAGCCATCATCTTTCAAGAGAAAACTGCATGGAACTTTCAATGTTTTTTAGGGCAGCTCCTTAAGTGGCTCTTCTCACTTGGCTCCATTTTCTCCAGTGCTAAAATACAAGTTTAACCTAACATGGTGTGGTGAGTGGAAAGCATTTTCAAGATTAAATGGAAAGGCTTGCCAAACATGCTGATATTTCCCTAGAGACCTTACAATAGAGTGCTAATGCCAGACAAGGAAACCCTAAACCTGTGACTTGCGATGCCATGTCCTCTTTTATAGTCACTTTGCAAAGTCTCACTCTTTTTGACATCAGGGACTCCCTAGGCAAAGATTTGCAGTGAGCAAATCTCCTGCAAAGGACCTTTTCTCCATCAGTAATTGAAAGCTGAGTGCTGACATCCTTTAGGGTTAATTTTTTTCCCCTCAACTTATTCTGGGGATTTGGAAAGTTTGAAGATGTACTGAGCATGGCTTAAGCCATCAGAAAAATCTCATGTCTAAAGGGTCATGGAATAAAAACTGAGCGTGAGTTACAAAAACCTTTTACTTAGGATGACAATACTGTGACCTTTGGTTTCTAAAGTAACTTTCCAAAGGAAGTTGTTCTCTGAATTACTTAAACTATCTTCTTACCTCTATCTTGTCTTAGCCAAAAGCCAAAGCATGCTCTGATGTTGGCAGTCAAGCAATAGTAATATTTTTTTAAGGCTGATCTGTTCTTGAAATTTATTTTATTTTATTTTAGTATACATGGTACAAATAACCTCTTAATCAAGGTTAGTACATGGACATCTTTCATCTAGCCATCTTTTTAGAGGAATGGATTAAGAATAGTGTCCAGTATGATTTATCTTGCATTTTTTTGCTGTCCTTTTTTCTCCCAGTGAAGGAATACAGCATTCTTTTTTGCTAGTAGATAAAGGATTGCCAAAAAATAGCAGTGTCAGCAGAATCAAAGCATCTCCCCAGTCTTTTTCCACCTAGAAGGAGGTGGGTACCTACTTCTCCCTGGTTCCAATGCCTGTCTAGCTGAGAACCAGGTGTAGACCTGCTCCTAGCCCCTGCAGCTGAACCTCTGCTTTCTCTTTTTGGAGAACCTGTTTCTTTTGAATCCACTTCAAAACCCCACTGCTCATAGAGCCTGCCCTTATCTGTCTTAGTAGCTGGAGTTGCTTCTAATGAGCTTTTTAGCAAATTAACCACTCTGCAAATTTTAGGAGATAATCATGGCTTTGCAGCAGTTGTCAGTCTTTTGTTGACATGACTGTTGTATTTTGCTGAAATTCTCCCATATGTATAGAGAAGTTTCTAGAACAGATTTTAAAACAATGGCAACATTGACTAAATTTAGCCCCTGAGTCTGAAGTTCTCTGAAAGCCACTCTAGAAAGGAAAAAAATTTGGTTCAAATTTATCCATTTTAAGCAGTAGCCCTAGTTTGTTCTTGTTACAGTAGTTTCTGATTTTCACTGTTCTTGTTTTATGACAGAACAAATTAAAACAGTCTCGGCTCATTCTGAGAATTGTGCACTATGATGTACTGGTGTTATTGAATATTTAGGACTCCATATTACTGGCAGCACTAGTTTGTAGTGCATACTTGAATGAACTGCAGCTACACAATCAGGTCGCAGTAGATTTAAAATCCTCTAGCTTGTGAGCAGCTGTAGGTCAGAGTCACTCGTGTGGGCAACAAATATGCTGTTTTCCTCCGTGAGCTTGGGAGAGTTTAGGTTGTTTAGGGATGAGGCATTATCTATGTCTCTTTATAAATTGATTAGCTGTTTTGTGCTTTGAAAAAAAAAAAAATCATTTGTGAGTTTGAGTGTCACTATAGAAACTAGTGTTTACTGCCCCTGGAGTTTCAAGTTGAGGAGATGTTTTCTTCCATGTAGGGGTGGCTTTCCTGGGAGAGCTTGCAGTCTGGTCTGTGCAGCAGAGTAGCTGCTTTATGAAAGAAGATTTATCTGCCTCTATGCTACACTTACAGATGTCCTGGTGCCTGTTTCTATACCACTGGTTCAAATTGGCTTCAAGGCAGAAAGTGAAAGGAATTGGGGTTTTGCATGGGAAGATAAGGGACATGGGTATTGCCAAGCTCAGAGCAGGTGGAACAAACATCCTGCAAACTAGTGAAGGGAACCAAAGCAGTCTATCTAAATTCTTTGGGAGTTTGTTTCACTAATAATTGTTATTGCAAATAAGAGGAGATAGATGTACTTATATGATAAAAGAAATACGATAAAATCAGCCCTGCAAGAAGGGGGAATGTGTGCTCCTAAGTGTGATCTAGTGCACTGTGTCAGTGTATGGCCACTGCACCATTGTCACCACTGCTGTGCCACTGAGGCTGGCATGTGGCTGGTACATGGACATCCCCTGATTCCACCTGCATCAATGAAGGCTGAATGCTGTAGGACAAGGGAGAGGCATTGAAGGGCTCCTGTTGTGTTCTTGGTGGGGAACCGGCAGTGACCCAGGAACTGCTCTGAGTTTAGAAATGAGAGGATGAAATTAGAGGAGGTCTTTCTCACCTAATATAAATTTCAAATCCCTGCTGGCTGCTTCTTTAAGAATTACAGAAATCCCATTTTAGGAGACGGATAGTTTTCTGGGGATTGTTGTAAGAAAAATTTGGGAATAGCATTTGTACTGATATTCAGCAGGTACAGAAGTCCTCTCCGGCAGTGATAAACTGAATGTTTCAAGTTTCACCTGGAAAAGGAGAAACTAAGGACTGTTATTTTGGTGTCCGTCTCTAAAAAATGTTGATCAAGACTCTGTTCTTGAAAAATAGGGCCAATCAGGGATGACTCAGGCTTTCCATTTACCTTCTGAAATACAAAGCAGTCTTTCATAAGTAGAGCCTTGGGAACTGTCACACCTTTGGCAGAGACTCCCCAACAGGCTATCTAAGTTCTTGTTTATAAAGGTGATATTTTTATAACTACATCCCCATCCATCCTCCTTACTTTGTGGTGCAGTCTTGACTAGATATGACTGTAGGGTAGACCTTAGGAAGAGCTGCTTTCTTGTAGGCAGCTAATGTCTACAAGTTCTACTGCAAACTAATTTCAAGAAAAACAAACAAAAAGTAAACTATATTAGCTGGCAGAAAGCACGACTTTTTTTTTTTTTTTTTTCCTTTGGTAAAAGTGCTGAAGATCCTTATAAAACAGATGCAACGTGTCTTCCTGAAATTGTCAGTCATCCACAGACCCCAGCCACACTCTGTACCCCGTTCATTCTCTCAGTTCTTGATGTCTGGGTAACACTTGTCCTTGAATAAAAGGTAAGACTTTCCTGCTTTTAAGCGAACTGTCTGCAAGCCCATCCTTGAACAACAGATTTCGTACAGAATTGAGATTTCTGTCGGTCACAGGAATCTGTGCTAGAGCAGCACATTGAGAGCTTTTGCTCTCTTCCCTTTACCAGAAGAAGTTATCTTTTCTTTAACTTTTTGCTAAAAAAGCAAATTCACTTGAATGTGTGCTACTTATAAGGTCCTTTAAAGTTGTTATGCCAGTGAAAAAATGGGGCAGCAGACCTGGATAGCATTTTTTTTCCCCCCCTTTTTACTGAGACCTTTTAACAGTCTCATCAAGGTTTATTAATGTAGCCTTACTTATGGCAAGTTTCATCAAACTTATGCCTTTAAAATGTTCTCTAAATTTTCAGGAAAAAAAATCTACAACCAGTGATTGTTAAAACCAAATATTCTGAACTGTTTTACCGCTAAGACCTTTGAAATTTTTTCTTTTCTTGTTTGTGTGGGAGCATTTTTGGTTTTATTTTGTTCAGCTTTTCCCCTCCAGTTTGACTGTGATTGACTTTTAAAGGCCAGGGGAACTCTGAGAAAGCTTAAGCCGTCTGATAAAATGTCTACATTTGCAGTATTGGGAGTTGTGATACAAGAGGCACAGTTTAAATTCTGTGCAGGGCAAAAAGTATTTTTTTTTTTTTTTTTTTTTATATAGTACTCCGTAGTGTTCATGGCAAACCTAGTGCTAAAGTTTTGACACTGTTTGATTTTTGTATTAGCCCTTGTGGAATGAAGAGCCAGTGACTGTGGTCCCTGCTGCTGCACAAAACAAGGCTGAAGATGATGGTGAAAAAGGTAAACCTGAGTGTGCAGAAGTGTTGGTCTTCCCAGTGTCTCAAAGTCTTGATCTTTCACAAGCACAACCCCTTTGAGAAGAAATCATTAGTGACCAGAATTATAGATAGCATGTGTGAGTACCCAGGGTCCCAGCAAGGAAACTGTCCAGATGAGGGTGAGAATTGGGGTTTAAATATTTCCCTAACAAAATTTCCATCTGGCACTGAGCTACTTTTGCCTGGAGGTGCCTGCTGAAAATTTCAGTTCCTGATTTTTCTTTTTCTTCTCTACCCCCTGTCAAAACTTGAATATTTTAAAGATTTTTCTTTCATATGTTTGCAGATTCAAATTGTAAGAGGAGAGATGCAATTCATGAAAATTTCTTCAGCAGCCTGAGACCCATAGCACAGAGGCACGGTACCTTTCTTAGAAAGGTGTCATGGGAAATCCTCTTGCTGAGTCATCTGCTGTTCAGACATTACTTATTATGCAAGTACCATGAGGTGTCAGAGCCAAGGCTTGCTCTTTATCCAATAGCTTCAGAAATTGGAAAGCCTGGTTCATTTCATTAGCAAGGTCTGGGGGAATCTTCGGCTTTGGCCAGTACCTGCAGTCACCTCATCCCTTTGTCTCTGCCCTCCCTTCTATCTGTCTGGTTTCCTGTAGATGGCATTGCAGGAGAAAGGGAATTCAGATGGAAAAGTAGATTTATTTATTTATTTATTTATTTACTGTTGAAGAAGGTGTAGGACCTGTTTTTCATTTTGATGGTGCTCAATTTTCTCATCCACTAAATGAGCACATACAATATTAATACTTCCCATGTCAATCTCAAGCAGGATGCAGCTAAGTATTTCTTCTGAACAATTTCATTGATTGGTTCTTCATCTAAACAGCCTTCCTAGCTCTTTTTTTGTTTGGGTAATTTGCCAATGTTTTCCCAGGATATTCATGCTCATGCAGGGGGAAAAAGACTCCCCAATCCTGTAAGTGTGCCTTTAAGTATAAAAGGACAGTGGAAAATTTAAACAAGATAAAAAAAAAAATAAAAAGCCACTTTGTCTTTCTCTCTATTTTATCTCCTGGGTGTTTTGCTTGGAGTTTCTTCTTTAAAACGTTACTCACTTAGATCGCAAGAACAATTTATTCTGCTTTATTTTTTTTTCCAGTTTGTTTCAGTCCTGCATTCCTGCATTTGACAGCACTATATGCATAATCAATTTCTCTTTCACTGTAATAATTCCTCTTTTATGGGATGGCCAGGCAAGCTGTGCTTTTAAGGCTGCCCACATTGGCTGCAGGACTGTGATGGAAACTGTCTGGGGAATTCAGTAACTGTTTTGTAGTCCTCTTAAAGTTTAGTGCACTCTCCAAATGTTTCATTTTTAGAAAGATTTGGGAACCAAGGCCTGTGGGCAGGTTTCTCTACCAGCACAGGCACATGGTGCAAGCCTTTTGCCAAATGAACAGGCTGTTGCCAGGCAGACTTTATTTTCCTTTCACAGCTGTCCCTGAGCCCTGCTCCTCTGAGAGCTAAAACCTGCCTTCTGACTTCCAGCACAAGGGTATTCAGTGTCTCTTTCCTATAGCATTGTCTTTTAGCTCCTATAGCTTTTCTTCTCTTTTTACTGTTTAATCCTGAAGCAAAGGGATTGCATCCCCTCCTAGCCTTCATTTTGACAGGCTGAATCAACCCAGCTCATTGAGTTCTCATAAAGCAGTTTTTCCATTACTTAAACCATGCTAAGAGTCCTCCTCCTACTCTTCTAGAATGAGCTCATCTTTTCTAAATTGTGCTTGAACTACATAAATCTTGCATAAATATCACACAGGTGCTTTGTATGAGGTATCTAGTGCTGCCGTACTTCCAGGGCCTGAATGTCCTCTGAAGTAAGGTCACTGTGACCCTCTTCTGAGATCCCAGTGACCTTTTCTGTGGCTTCATTATGATAATTCAGTTGTCATAGGATCCACATCTCTTCCTCCTCAAATATTTCCAACTACAAGCTTGTAGCTTATAATGGAAATTCAGTTTTTATCCCCAAATGAATCTATTTTTGTTTTAAATCTAAATTTCACTGCTGTTAATTGACTACTCAATGTCATCCATACTACATGATGCTTCAGTCCTCTGCTTTCCTGTTAAAGCTGACAAAGTTGGTGTCCTTTGCAAATGTCATCTGTGTGCAACTGTTCTCTTTGTTGGGCAGTAATCATTGCAAATGCAACCTACTGCTTTGGTAAAAGTTACAGCATCTGGCTCTCCTTTGCCTATTTTGACAGTGAAAGATGTTGGGTTGGTCAAATTCAAATTCCCTGTGGTTAAAACACATTGGTTTTTTTTCAGTCTGGTCTCCATTTGCTCACAATGTTTTGCTTCAAAACCTGTTCTTAAGACCAAAGTCTATTTGAGTCAGCCCAATATATGTCATGCCACACAGATTAGTGTGTTTTTCTTCTTAGTTACTTATGCATAGACACTTTTCTGCAGCTATAATGTTGTGCCTATAAACTCAGGAACTTTTAGAAGTTATTATAAGATCTGCTCCTTTTTCTCCCACTGTGTCTGGGGGGGGATGGTTGTCCTATGACAGTAGAATATTAAGATTTGGTTTTAATTTTTTTACAGCAATTTCAAATGTGGTAATTTATTTGCACCACCTCTGCCGCCCCTTACCTTTTCATGAGTTTGCATGGTCAAGTTGTGTTTGCAATGTTTTTGTTTTCTCCCTGATATCCAACCATATAAAGTTTGGATAATTTAAATTCAATTTAAATAATAAAGCTTTTGTTAAGAATAGTATTTTTTTAGTCCTACCTTTAAAAAAAGGCATCAAAGTGAGACTCGTACCACACAATGGGTGTTTCTGTGATGATGCATTTCTAAACTCTTCAGGTCCTAACCTGTGTGCTCTGACTGCCTTATTCTGTCCAGGGTGAAATGCAGTTAAAAATTTTATGGACTTAGCAGTCTTTTCTGTTAAGGAGGCTTTATATATAAATTGAACTGAAATAGAATAGTCCCACATGAACAAGGTCTGAAAGACTTCAGTGAATGGCTGGCTGCTCTGCATTGAAGACCTTCTTTGCTTCAGGGAGCTGCATGAAAATAGGAATCTGCTTTCACCTAGCCATGTGAATCTGATCTACTATTTCTGTGAAGGCTAGTTGGTAACAACAGAGCTACTGTGTGTCTTGCCTAGCGCAAGTCAGCTGGTATCCTGAATGCACCCAGTGACTCATTCTTTAACGCTCACAGTGTGTAAAGGTGGGTGAACAAGTGGTACAGGTTGGTCTTGCTGTGTGCCACCCCTGTGGGGGCAACCTGTGCAGGGTGACTCCTGGAAGTCCAGGGTTTGGCCATGACTGGGGTCTGGCAGTTACATGCTGTTGCAACTCTGGTCAATAATACTGCATGTGCTAATGCATGGATTTCAGATGTGCTTGTTTGAGGTGCAATGGTTTGGGACAGGAGAGCCTGGGGAGACTGAAATCTTTGTGAAATTGAGTATCGATTCATCTTGCTCCAAGAGCTTTAAGAGTCCAGGCTTAACTCAGGTTCCCAAGATTTTAAGGATATCACAGATTATTCATGTATGTTCCACTAAAGGGAATGTTTTTAACAGTTTAATCTTCCACATTTAATGCACCTCTAGCACTAGCTCAGCTGTGGTGCATGAAGAAGTTGTTGTCTCATCTCCTTATCTTTTCTCTTCTTTTTTCCTCAGTGATAACACTTAGGGCTGGTGAAGCTGTGACTTTAAACCAGTATATTAGCAAAGACGTGGGAGTGAAGTTTAAATTAAACTCTTGATATACCAACAGCACAGGCGTAAGAATAGAGAGACGTAAACAGCATACAACCCTATTGGTTTAGCCCCTCAAGACACTCTCCTGTAGGTATGCTCACACTCAGAGGTGGGTAAGAGAATTGACCTTGACTTCTTTAGAAATAAAAATTTGGCTCTAGATGTGTTGTGTGTTAAGTTCTGTGGCAGGTTTATGATGTGCTCCTGTAGGAGATGGGTCCAAAGAATAATTGTCTCTTTCTGAAGAAAGTAAAAATGCTTTGAAAGTAAGAGCTGGTTATTAAAATTAAGAGGTTTCCCGTAAGTCTTTCATGTTTGTTTTTGATGGTTTCATTCTGGTTTCTGGTTGTGTCTTTCAAATACAAATTATTTATTCGATATATTTGTTGGTGCGCACTATTTAATTAAATCTGTTTTCAAGAAACACTAGGCTTTGAGTAATGCTTGCAATAAATATTCTTCTTGCATTCTTTGAAGGTTTAATTTGAGAAGATTCATTTGAAAAATCAAGCAAGGTCCAATTCTGACACTTTGGACAAAGCATGTTTGTTTTCTGTCTGATTGATGACACTATCTTTCCAGAGCTGCTGCTGTTCCATAAGGAATGCTGCTTGTTGTATGTAACATACTCTTAGTGCCCTTTATTATTTGGTTGCCATTATTGAAAGGAAACAACTAAGAAAAATAATGGCAAAAAAGATTTTTTTGCTCAAACATGTTCCTTGATAAAAATTTTCAAATCCCTAATTTCAGGCTCCTCTGTTTTCAGCAGGTCTTATGTCTGGCCATATAATCATGGAGAAATACTGAGCAGTAAGAGGTAAATTTAGGCAATCTGGAAGTGTTGCATACTGGAGCTAAGCTTTGTATTAACTCGATGCTTCTACTTCAATCTCATTTTCATTTTAACTTGGCAGCTGCTGCTTCTTTACCTTCTATATAGGCATTGTTTCACTTTCCAGCCTTGATCCACCTCTCTGCATCTTCTGGCACACTTCTTCCTTGTAGTGTTTTGGAGGGTGTACTCAGGTGCTGGAAACTCCTGATGCTGTATACTGTGCTTGAAATTGCTTGATGGTTTTGTTTTTTTGTTTGTTTTTCCTTTTTACACCTCAGATATATAAAATTCAGGCCTGGGGACCCTTTGGCTCAATTACCAGTGGGAGCTCTCCTGACTTAAGCCAATTAAAAGAGGCCTTATCTTCCTTTACGTTCATCAACAGTTTGCTTTGCAGGCTGGGCTGAGGAAGTAGTGTTGTGGTTTGTGCAGAACTGTAAATGTCTCTATGGAAACAAAATGTATGAAATCTGGGGCAGTTTCAGCTTTTGTACTTTATGCAGACAACACTTGCTATGGGTATCAAAGTAAGTTAAAGTTTTCTTCATTTAATTGCTCACAATTCAATCTAGGTGACTTGGCAGATTCAGCTGTATATAATCTTTGGCCAGGCTTTGCTTAGTACATTGTGTCTTGATTAAATTTAGCATTGAGAATGGGGACACTATCTTCCTGTGGTCCTGTCAAGGCAGTTGAGAAGTCCCTGTTGAAGCTGACACCTGATATCTTTCATGGAAACTGATACTCGTAATTGTGATTCTTCCTATGTCTAAGGCTTTATTGCTGTCTCTATGGGCAGTTTGATTCTTGTGAATGAACAGATAAGAAAACTTACAAATTCAATGTAAAAGCTTTAGTAATGCAACATTCTCTTTAATAAAGAAACAATCAGCTATGTGTTGGACATGAAACACATCTGGGTTCCTCTGAAATCGAAGTCAGCTTTCCTCCCCACCAGAGTTTGGTCTGCGGACCGTGAGTGCCAATCTGTGGAAGTCTTCTTATTGCATATTTTGAGTGGAGCTGGTAATCTATTCACACCAGTGTTCCCCACAACATTGATTTGGGGGTTTGGATTAGTTGTTTATAATGGTATGATCTTGTCTTTAGATTCCAGGGGTGGATTTGGGCATCAGTCACCCCTTAAAAAGTAATATAAAAAAGGTAAATCTCCCAACATCTTCACAAGGAAGGAACTAACACTAAGATCAAACCAAAAATGTCTTCTCTAGCCTTTACATTAACCAGAAGTTGACTTCAAAGTTTCAGTGTTCTAATGGATAGATGAGGTAGTTTCCTCACATCTGAGTTTAGAGACAATTTTTGAAAGGCAGAAAAGGATACCCCCTGTTTGGTTTTGAGTTTCTGTGTGTGTGTCTGAGTGATGTCCAGGTTAATGGTCTCTTCCAGGGAGAGCTGAGGGGTAATCGGAGTGTACGTAATGTTACTTGCGCTTGACACAGTTCTGGCAATGGTGTGCTTTGCACACAAACCAATGTTGCAGGAGTCCCAGCTTCTTTCTCCAGGTAGGCAGCAGTAATCAGTGACGTGTTGGTTATGGATGCTTGTGTTTGTATTCCGTGTGAATCTGTATGAGGAGAATATCTGGTTTTGGCATTCACATCCTATTTTCTGTCCTTTTCCATTGCAAATCTACATGCACATGAAAGAAAATGCAAATTAAAACATTTTTCTGACCAGCATTAGTCTTTTATTTCTTGAAAGCTGAGAATGAATGAAACCCCGTTCCAAACTTCCTGACCAGATGTTGCTTTCATTCCTTGGCAACTGCTGTTGATGTTGCTCAAACCAGAATTACCAAAGGGGAAAGTCTTTCTGGGTTGCTTAATCTGTTTGTTAGTATGCTAGGGCTGGCTATAAACTGCCTTCTTCCCAGACTGTATCCTTCCTGTTTGCTTTATTCCTTTTTTTTGGATGGGGATAAATTGGCAATTGAAAAGTCAGAAATTAACTCCAGCTCTGTGGACCATGTGTTTTACTAAAAATGTCACTTATATGCGAATTCTTTTGTTTTTCAGACAGCTAAAAATGATTTAAAAGGCACTTGAATTGAAAGAGAAGATTTTTTTCTCTATTTTTATGAAATCTTCTATTTTTCTGTGTGTATGTTTTTTGTGGGGTTTTTTTTGTTTTCGCTTGAAAAAGCTGGAAATTGAAAACTCCTTACCGCAATTAATGTGCATTAATCATTCGTCTTGGCAGCATCTGTTCTAAGCCACTGCTCCACTGGAAAAATATTATTCTTTCATTGAAGGTAGAATCATGGAATACTTAGGGTTGGAAAGGACCTTAAGATCATCTACTTCCAACACCCCTGCCATGGGCAGGGACATCTCCCACTAAACCATGCCATCCAAGGCCATGTCCAGCTCGGCCTTGAACACCACCAGGGATGGAGCATTCACAACTTCCCTGGGAAACCCATTCCAGTGCCTCACCACCCTTACAG
>JAOEHY010021867.1:0-12879 GCA_025447955.1 Psilopsiagon aurifrons
GGGCCGTGACGTCACCGTCAGGCGCGGGGCGGCCGGGCGCCGCAGTGCGGGGTGAAGCGAGGCCGGGCCGGGCCTGCGGGTACCTGTGCGGTCGCGCCATGGTGCGCTTCGGGTTGACCATCGTCCGGCAGTGAGTACCGCGGCACCCCCAGCCCCGCCGGTTGCCCTTAACCCCTTTCCCCTCTCCTCTCTCCGTCTCATCCCGGGACGGGCCGCGATGTCAGCGGAGTTCCGTTCCCCCCTCCGGCAGCTCCCTCCCCACCGACCTTCAGGCGCGCTCGGCTGCCGTCAGTCAGTCAGGCTGGCTGGCCGGCTTGGCGGGCGGGATGAGCGCCGGGATGTCCCGTGAGGGAGGCCGGAGGGGGGCCGAGGCCGCCCTGCAGCCGGAGGGGCTGGCTCGGTATGGTCTGGGTACGGCCTCCGGCGTTACCGGGCCTGCCGGGGTGCGTGAGCCCGTGGTGTACGCTGCAGTTGGCCGAATAAGTGAAGCACTTCGGTGCAGTTTGGTGTTGGTGAGAGTACGGGATTATACGTAACATCAGTAAGCACTATTTGGGAATGCTTGGGTGGCTGCTCTCCAGACCTTTCTCCTGCCACAAGGCCTTGGTTG
This sequence comes from Psilopsiagon aurifrons, assembly GCA_025447955.1. NCBI lineage: Eukaryota > Metazoa > Chordata > Aves > Psittaciformes > Psittacidae > Psilopsiagon > Psilopsiagon aurifrons. The sequence continues at coordinate 611 of JAOEHY010021867.1, forward strand.
GGCAGGCTGCTCACTTATGAGTGGAAGTCCTAACATTTCTACTGTGGAACGTTAAAGAATTGGCGTTTGTGACTTATAATCATAGAATGGTTTGGGTTGGAAAGGACCTTAAGATCATCCAGTTCCAACCCCCCTGCCATGGGCAGGGACACCTCACACTAAACCATGTCACCCAAGGCTCTGTCCAACCCGGCCTTGAACACTGCCAGCGCTGGAGCATTCACAACTTCCCTGGGCAACCCATTCCAGTACCTCACCACCCTCACAGTAAAGAACTTCTTTCTTATATCCAGTCAAAACTTCCCCTGTTTAAGTTTGAACCCGTTACCCCTTGTCCTCTCACTAAAGTCCTTAATGAAGAGTCCCTCTCCAGCATCCCTATAGGCCCTCTTTGGATACTGGAAGGCTGCTATGAGGTCTCCACACAGCCTTCTCTTCTCCAGGCTGAACAGCCTTTATTGAAGTTACTGAGTTTTGCCTTCAGGCTACAGTGAATATTGACAAAGATCTGTAGTCAGCCAGGCTGAGTAGCTCCAGTTTCCTGCAGCTGACAGTAGTTAAATGTCTGATTTTTAGTAAAGCTAAACTTTTTTTCTCCTTTAGCATAATATATGCCAAAAGTAGCTGTCAGGACATGGGGCAAGCCTGAAAAATTAAATTGCTGCCCCTTGTGCAAGAGTCTAAAGCATACTAAAATACCGTGATTTATCTTAAAGGTGCTGGCCTTCTGTGATCAGTTATCTATTGGGGGCTCATCTTGAGGACTTTCCAGAGAGCCTTGTTGATAGCTCTGTGTATAAAAACCAAGTAGAGCACTTGGCCTTAGTATTGCAAAAACTTAAGCATGTGATGGTTCAGTCAGGTGAGGGGTTTCAGCAAAGTCAGCATGCTTGACTTTATTCATGTGAAGTTTAATTGTGAGACTTTCCCTCCTAAATAAGTCAGCACATAGTTTTAGTCACTGTTCTCTTGAAATACTGTCAATTATGGTTTTCAAGGTAGAATATTCATAAAGAAGGTGATGTTCATTCTACTAGTTTTTCTACAGCTCTGGCCTCTGGCTTGTTATGCTATTTCTTCAAGGTGTGCAGCTTGCTCTGCCTCTGTCTTTGATGAGCTCTTGAATTGGCTTCCCTTAAAGTTCAGAGATACAGTTGGCTAGCACACATTTTTCATAAAAGGGCTCCAGAGTCTTCCTTCAACTTCTCTCTCTCCAGCATGGAGGTGTAATTGTAATGGATACATTATGCTGCATTTATGATAAATTTAAGAAATTACTTCCTTTTATTCCAGGTAGGTTTGTCTTAGTAAATATTGAAGGCATGATTGGGGTTGACCACTTGAAAATAGGGTTTTTTTGTTGTTTTTTAAAAGTCTTCAGATATGTGTTTTTGAAAAGAGGCTATGCTGTATTATATATCTCATTTGTTATATCCAGACTCTGCCATCTCTTTTTGGTGCCTAATATAATAATGGTTTTGAATATTCAGTAAAATCATTGTGAGTTAATTTTTTGTTGTTGTTTATAATCTTTTTCAGTGGAGAAACAAGATACAACAAAGACAAGATACTGCAAGGTTAGTATCAGTTACTCTGCGAGGTTAGAGGTAGAAAATTATTATTCCCTGCAAAATGTGAAATCCTTCTACCAATTGCTGAAACATTAAGTGTTATGTTGTAAACCTTAAGAGAAGTCATTTGTAAGCCAGGACATTAGCTTGGTTTACCGCTGTCAACAACATACAGCTATCAACTGCATGCGACTATGAAGGTTCTAAGTGGATCTCCACAAAATATCAACAAATGACTTGACTCTCCCATGTGCATGTTTTTTTCCATAAATGTATTTTGCTATCATAGAATCATAGAATAGTTAGGGTTGGAAAGCACCTTAGGATCATCTAGTTCCAAACCCCCTGCTATGGGCAGGGACACCTCCCACTAAACCATGCCACCCAAGGCTCTGTCCAACCTGGTCAGCAGCATTATGTCAATTGTAATGTTCTTTTTCTTATTTTACAATCAACAAATCTCTTCATAGGATTTCAGTTTCAGTCGTGAGGCGCCTCTTGCAGGGAGCCTACCAATGACATTCTAAAAAGGACAAGTGTTTTGAAATGACTGCTCACATTTAGAAAATGTATGTCTCTGTTTAATGTTCAAATTTGTCATATGTATACATTAATATAAATATCAATAAAGATCCCTCTGTCTTCTTAGTCTGTACTCTCACTTCTGCCATCTGTGTGATGGTTTGTGAACGGCCAGAGGAACGATGACTTTTACCAGAGGTTGACTTTACTGAAGGAGAAGAATTTGGTCACGACTGAGCAGATTCTTTATTGCTGCTGTGCTTGCTCAGCTAAATGATCAAAAATTTGCACGTCTTAATGTTGATGGGGTTTTATTTTTTAGGTCAAGGAGTGGATGAGCCGCTCTCTGCAACTGGTTTCAGACAAGCAGATGCTGCTGGTTTGTTTCTCAGTAATGTGAAGTTTACTCATGTCTTTTCAAGTGATCTCCTTCGAGCAAAGCAGGCAAGTGCTTTTTGAGGCAACTGAATGTAAATATTAGCTTCAGAATTTGACATTTATTTGCTATTGATGATGCAAAAAATAATACAGTGGTGGAGAGCCAAAAGGTATTTTGAGGGACTTTGAACTGCAGTTTGAGTTGTGTAGGATTCAAGAAGGTGTCTGAGGAAATTTCAGTGAGAACAGCTCTGTTAGGAGTCAGTGAAGGCTACCTTGCTTTGCAGGATGTCTTGCAGTGTAGTTCTAATGGATTTGCTGTTGCTTTATGTGGGCATAGGTTCTTACTAAAGGAGTAATTGGGACTGAGAGGTAACACAAGCTGAAGTCAGTTTTTCTTTGAAGAAACAAAACAAATTTGCTGTGATATTGTTCTGCTGTCTTATGCATTATGGCTGGATGCCATGTCTTTCTGAGGAATGCAGACCAATATAGGCAAGATCAAGTTTTGCTGTAAATTCAGTGCAAGGTTCATCAAATAAGTTGGATATTTTAGAGAGGTTGGATTTGAATAAATAGCACACCTCTCATCTTGATGCACTATTTTTGTACATTAATTAAAGAGGAAAAATTGTTAATTACTGAATGGCATTACGTGTGATTTTGTGTGTAAAGTTACAAAACACTCAAAAACTTAAGGAAACAGAGCTTTGAAAGGTAGAGGGTTTTTATCTCATGATCAGCTGTTGAAGGAAGGTCATGTCTCCTGTGGAAGCCCTATCCTTAATTCTCTCTGCTGTGACTGATGCTGTGATTTCGGGAGATGTGTAGGTTTCACATGATTGAAACAACTAAGCAATTCTTGATAGCCCTGCTGGTTGCTTGCCTTTTGCTCTGTTGTCCTGCTACAAAAGACTGCGAAGCCGTGATGTAAACCAAATCCACAAAATCTAGCTTAAATCACCTTTTTTCCCTTAAAACATAGATCATCAACATTAGTCATCAGTTTTGCAGCACAGTCGCATGAACTGCTGTAGCAGCACAACTTAAGCAGAAATCAAACTAGAGAGACAGGAGGAGAGTACTGCAGTAATTGAGTATTTAAAAAATACCTAATAACTGCCTGACAAGTCACTTCCTGTAAGTGTGTGAATGGCAAATTAATACATTATTTAAAATTTTAATAAATTATTAAAATTAAATTATAAGAAAATTAATATTAAAACCCATTAATAGTGTTTTATAATGTTCATGGGACTCTGTGCTATGAGCCTGCCTTAGGGGAATTGCTTTTGAACACTCAGCCACTTGAGAGTGAGCTTGTTAATTTTATTCCTTATTTTAGAGACAGCCTTTTCCATGAGAAGCATTTGCGTACTCATAGTTCAGAAGACAGACCTGAATTTGTCCTTTTCAGAAAGGAAATGTATTTTGCTATTTTTTTTGACAAGCTATCCAGACTTTGTGGAAGCTTTTCAAAGATGGGCAAACCTGCAATACGCATTTGCTTGGAACTCACTGTTCCGGCACCTGCAAATCTATGAAGAAGTGTCCTTTCCTACACTGTTGCTTCATAGCTCAAATATGAGAGGAATGTGTAAGTTCCCTTGCAAAAGAGATAAAAAATTGTTTTAAAAGAAACTGTTGGTGATAAAGTTTACTTTTCCTTGCAAAATCTCCTGTATCAGCTGTAGTCAGGTTGTGCAGTGGTTACTGGAACCAGGAGTGGTGTGCAGTCCTCTGGCTACTGCCCATGGCTAACAGCTGAACATGCAAGACTGAGCAGGGTAGGAGAAAATATGTTCAGAGAGAGTTGTACTAGCTGGGCAGGAATTCCAAGAACTGCAGGAGATGCAACATGAATAGGTATGAGAAAGGCAGGGAGAGACTTTGCAGGGAAGCCTAGAAAGGGGGTCAAAGACTCAATGGTGCAGGAGAAAGCAGGAAAGACCAGCAATGTGAAAATACAAAAAGGTTAGTTGGACAGACTGGGATGTGTTGTGACCACAGCAGAACTCCATAAGACTACAAAGCTTAACAGAGCGTGACACCAAAGTCTGCAGGGGAATATGGGGGCTATGTGAGGTGCTAATGCTGTTGGGACAAGAACTCTGCAGTGGTGAAAGCAGATTCAGGAGTGGGACAGGCTAGGCCCTGGGAAGGATCAGAGAGAATCTTTTGAGTGTTTTCCGTGTATCAGATGGGGCTAATATCCCTTCTCTCACTGTGGTAATGGGAAGATTCAGTAACGTTTCTGAAGCGTTACATTCTAGTAAACGATGGCATAAGGAAACTATGAGGAAGTTAAGCTCTTGGAACATATTTTAGTTTCAGCACAGTGAATTAGGCTTCATGTTTAATACTTGCAGCTCAGAGTACGAATTAGTGTTCAGTAGGTGAACATTGTTTATTCTATGTAGTGAACAAGATCTCAGCCCTGAAGGAATTTTGGAATATTATCATACTATGAATAACTATATTATTCATATTTACAAGGAAGTGTCTGAATTTTGATGGTTTTCTGTGGCAGAAATTTAAACTTGCAAATTAAAGCCTTTCCTGAGCAATGCATTAAATAGATTATAAAATCTTGTTAGTACCACAAAGTTTTTTATTATTTGTCAGAATCCAAGGAGCCTTTTCAAACTGAGTCCTTTGAATGTCATTTTGTTTGTACGTGGGCATTTGCACAATAGTTCCAGCTGATATTAGTAGTCAAAACTGGTATGAATCCAGTATGGCCTTCACACACTGATGCATGTAAGAACAGGAGGAGGTTAGCTCCTGTGGCAGCCAGATAGATGTGCAATGTCCAACATATTAGAGCCTCTATTAGGAAATACTTTTTCCAAAGTGGTATCAGAATTTCTTCTTGGTCAGTCATCTTGCCCTCCCTGCACTCCCAAAATCGTGTTTCCTTGGAAGTTAAAAAAAGATGTATAGTACAAGACTTGTCATCCTGTCAAAAGCAAACTAAGCCCTTTGGGTTTTCTCCATCTCTTAGCCATGCCATCAAGAGGCAGATGAATACAATAAGCTGGATATTATTTTGTCCTTTCAAGTATATCATCCAGTGCTTTTCTTCCTTGTAACAACTTCAGTTTGTTGCAGCAAACATCCTCCTGCCTCCTAAATGCTTCAAGAGTAACGGTTTCTGGGTTGCATTAAGTAGCCACTTGCCAGAAAGTAGTGTCATTTGTTAGATGTTACTGGGTTTTTTTGTGGTTGGATTAACTGGTGAGTTTTTAGGAATGTACTGCTTGTGAGTCTGACCTACATACTACAAAGAATGTTTTGGCATGATTGCTTTGTGAGTGGCAGTATACTTGGGAGAAGATATGGCTTTTATTATTTTATTTATCCTGGTAAATCCTGTGCTGCTGCTCATCTTGCTGCATACCTTTCGTAGGTGCTAAGTGCCTTCAACTGTTCTGGGCTTTGAATTGCGAAAGAGCTTTCACAAGATTGCAGGTTTTCTGCTTTTTATGGCCCGACACAGGCCTTATATCCAATTCCGACAGAGGCTACTAGCTGAAAACCTTTTTATCTTGGGGTTTTGGGTCCTGCTAGTGTGATTGACATTGGTTGTGGTGGTGTAAGATGGTCTGGCTATCCTATAAGAAAACAGCTCATTGATGTGACTTGTATTCACTTTTTAGACTGCTGCTACAATTCTAGGAAAAAATAAGTTTTGCAAAGATTTGGAAATCAAGTGTGATGCAAGACTTCGAGAGAGAGTAAGTGCCAAAACAGTTTGCTTTGACATTGAACAATTTGAAATGTAACTTGCTGCTGATGGATATCTTGGCTTATTAAATGGTAAATTTAATAGTAAGAGAGCACCATTTGATGTATTTTTAATCACTGGAAACTGAACTCTTCACATCAGATATTATAAATTGTTTGCAGAATTGTGAAGCAAAGCCAAAATGCTGTAACTGCGATGCTTTAGTGATGTAAGTAAGGTAAGATTCACATGTAGAGGGAATTATCTTAAATGTAATAAAAAGCTTAGCTCTATTTTCTAAGTCCATATGTAAAGCGTTAAAGATACTCTCTCTGCCTACCTTCTCTAGCCTGATGGCACAACTCAGTGTTGGCTTTTCAGCTGTTTATAGCTTTTTGTTTGCACAAGGACTCCTTGAAAGCTTTCTGCTGTCCATGGAACAGTCTGCTTTCCTGATTAGCCTCTTTGCCTGATAACAGGCATCATGTACCTCCTGTCTGGTTTTAAGTATGTCTTGGTAAGAATAAATTCAGATGCTGGCTGTTTCTGCTAATACGAACCACCCTTCAGATGCTACACTGAGACTGTCAGCTGAATTTTAAATAAGGAAAAGCTACAAAACCAAAAGTGGGATGGCATACTGCCAGCGTGCAAATATGTGTTTAAGGAGCATAACATGATTGTAGCATTTCCCATTTGGATCTTTGTTTTCTGTCGGAAATTCCAGTTCTTCCACTGAGATCAGCAAGTCAATGCCTCCCAAACCCCTTTAGTTGCTTTATCACCCGATATGTTAAAAAGATATTACAGTTTCTAATACAGAAATTTAGGCAGAATGATCTTAAGTCTGTTACACTTGTTTCCCCCTTTTGTAGCACCTGTATGGATGTATAGAAATGCCGGTACAGTATTAGCAGGACTCAGGTTGTGAGTCACTACTCTCTGTAACTGGAACTGAGTTTGAATTGCATGAAAATAAGCAAAGTCCTTTAAGAGGACGTATGTCATTAATCCTAGTAGGAAAGTTTTATTCTCTCGTGCCTTGCTTTCGTGAGAGGAGTCTAGAAAAATAAGTTTAGGATTTCATTTTCAGCTGTTTCAGGGCACTGAATTCTTCGTATTTGTCTTAGTGTTTAGGCTCTATTTTGCTGTAGAGAAAGGGATTGAGAGGCTTAAGTAGATGCGTTTCGATACTTTTAAATTCTGAATATTGTAATAAATTAATTATTATGGCACCTAATTGCATATTCTCAAGAAGTGAATAGTGATATAGAAGTCAAGAAAGCCTCGATAACAAGTATATGTCTGTATTCTAGTCATCAATATCTGGGTTTCTGGAACATGTGTAACAGTGTTTGACAGTACATTTTATCTTCATGTGAACGGCATCATACAGAGGTGTTTGCAGTGTAGTGTCAGTTACAAAGATACTTGAATTTTGTGTGCTAAGAATGAGTGTTGAAAATAGACACATGCACGCCAGCATATATACACACACACTTTATATGTATACATTTAGCCTAAATAGCAGATATGAAGTTACCTCCTCCTCCAGTATTGCAATAAAATGTAAAAAGTAGTTAAGCCTGTATGTTAAGAATCCATTAAAACTAAGCTCTTAAGAGACATTTGCATTGAAAGTAGTAAGGGAGACTTTATACATCTGACTAAACCTGCTCTTGTCTCTTGCAGAAATACGGTGTTGCAGAAGGAAGGCCTTTGGCTGATCTCAAGGCTATGGCAAAGGCTGCTGGAGAGCAGTGTCCTTCATTCACACCTTCTGGAGGAGAAACACTGGATGAAGTATGGTATTTATTTGTTTGTACCCTACTTTCAGTGCAGATGCAGCTATTGCATATGTACTTTGGAACATCTTATTGACAGCTTAGCCCAACTAAAGATTGTTATTTTATAAGCTAAAAACTCTTGACCTGATTCCAGTGTCTGCCAAGTAGGGAATCTCTTTAGAACTATGGTATTGATTTTGAGATTGTCTCCTCATGAAGCTGTCATTTGGAGAAGGATGATGGCAATTACTTCGAAGCTTGGCTTCAGTGGCAGAGGAGATTTTACAGCATTCAGTAACTTCGCATTGATTTCTGAGACTTGTCTGTGATAAATGTTTGTCTTTTAACTGAAGTAGTTCCATCTCAGATTTCTGAAAGGTGAAGTCTCTTGCATTCTTCACAGTGATCTCTTCTGACCTTTCCCTTTAGGTAAAAGAACGTGCAAGGGATTTCTTTGAATTTCTGTGTCAGCTAGCTGTTGAGTTGGAACAGAAAGAACAAGATGTACATGGTGCAGCAGGCAGAAACTCAGGAACATCTGAAGAACAGTTTGTTTTCCCTTGGACAAACCACTGCAGTGAAGCAGAACTTAGCTGTGATAACGGTGGAGTTTCTAAAATATTAGATGCCAATATATTAGTGGTGAGTCATGGAGCCTACATGAGGAACTGGATTGGTTATTTTGTTTCACATCTCAACTGTACTTTGCCATCAGATTTAACAAAGTCTCAGTTGTCTTCTGTCAGTCCCAACACAGGAGTTAGTCACTTTGTTATAAAACTTGAAAATGGAAATTTGTTAAAACCTGAAATCACATGTGTTTGTCTAAATCAAGATTCACACTTAGTAGATGTGGGAGCTGAATGTGTAGCTCAAAAAGTCTTCTAAGAGGCTTTGTAGGGGGAAGTGGTTCTAGATCATCATTATACTGCACTTGGAAAAGGTATCTGTAGTAAGTACTGGGTTGACTGGAGTTACTGACATTAAACTGCAAAAATGAAGACATGCAACTGCTTACCATCTTGAAATAACATGATCTGCATGGTCCTCGTGCCCAATGTAAGTTGGCTCTTGAGAAATAACACAAATGTTCTTTATGAACAGAAACTTAGTCACTTGTATATCTACACCTACAGAAACTTCATTAGTCCATAATTATTTGGTTTTCTCCAGGTAAAAGAGTTGGGGAGGAGAGAAGAACGGTACCTCAGACATGATCTATACTGTACCATTGTTTCATTACAATATGCTATATTGTAATATTAAACATATATTGTCTTAAAATAACTTTTTTTGAATGCAATAGTATTAACATAAAAAGGAGCATTGACGAGTGGAAAAGGTTTGGTACAGAGTCAGGGGACATGTTCCTGGCTCTGGTGCTAAGTAGCTGTGAGACTGAGCAAATCTCTCTTCCATTTGTGAAGTAGGGATGATGATATACCTACCTCACAGGAGGGTTTTGTAAGAAACCATTAGGGTTGTTGAGACCTCTGTTGAAGAGCACTGTACACAAACATAAAGTATTTATTTTTAACTGTAAGCAGGATGAGGAACTTCATGTGCACATAGCTGAAATAACGGGCTCTCTTCTGACAAGGAACCTTGTCGATAGGGTGTGAGTTGTACCTGACTGGAATCCTGTCAATTGTCATCAGGCACTTGATGGATGACTAGTTTTGCCTAGAATTAGGCAAGTTTGATTGCTGGATGACTGTAAGTGCTTTAGTACTGCATTCTTTCCCCGCTGTGGTGTTTGGAATGTGACTATCTCATTTATATTATTTATGTCCACATATTTTTCTTCATTTGCGTATTTTAAGCCTGTTTAAAAAATAAATTAAAGGCTTCTGAATAGAACTCCATTTCATCTGTATTTCTTTTGAGGTAAAAATCTTTTGTTAATTTTACTTTATGAAGCTTTCCTCAGGTCATATAACTTCCCATTTTTATTTTTTTTTTCCTGAAAAACCCTACACTGGATTCTTACTGTGAAGAAGAGCCTTTTTTAGGGCTGACAGATGAGCACTATCCTGACTCTTACCTGGAAGAACCACTGATGTAAAATGCTAAGGATATACTTAAATTGCTTGCAACTGTTCAAAATTAACTGTTTGAAGTTTTAATTTTTTCATAATTTTTAAAAATAAGCTGTCCAGTGTCCTTTAAACTACTTGGTTTCTTTGCCTTGAAGCAGAAACCTGAATTTCGAGGAGTAAAAAGAGGTTGCTATTGTTTCCTTGAACAGGTACATAGCTATACTTAACTGCAACCCTAATAAAAAAAGCAGGCAATAGGATTACTTAATCTGACTCTAGTGACTGAACTTTGCTGCTTCTATTCTGACTGTCGCTCAGTAGGAGATTCCTCTTGATTCTTACCTGAACACAGAATGGGGATCTGTGTTTGTTGTCTGTGGTTGTTTGTCCAATATTAATATGTGAAAATGTAGCTATTGAAATGGGAAGTGTTTGGCCCAGTGGTGAGCTTCCAAGGTGGTCTTTTCCAGAACCTGGAAATGAACCTAAGGCTTTCTACTTCTTTATCCACTGAATAACTATGAAACCACCTACTGCCGTGTCTGAGAACTAGTAAACTGAGAGGAAAGCAGCTTACCTGATGTGTCAAAAATGCATACTGGTAACTGGTGCCAGCAAAGTCTTGCAGCCTCTAACACATTACATAATGTAAAGGACTGGATGTCTTTAATTGGGGTTGGCGAATTCAAATTGGAGTTTTATACTGAACTTCTGCGTTGACAGGGGTCAGTTTCTTCTCCAGAGTAACAATTGATAGGACAAGAGGTAATGGCTTCAGGCTCTGCCAGGGAAGGTTTACATTGGGTGTTAGGAAACATTTCTTCACAGAGAGGGTGCTCGGGCATTGGAACAGGCTGCCCAAGGAATTGATGGAATCACTATCCCTGGAAGTGTTCACAAGCCATGATATGAGGCCCTCAGTGACATGATTTAGTGGTGGCCTTAGCAGTCCTGAGGTAAAGATTAGGCTTGATGATCTCAAAAGTCTTTTCCAACCAAGTTGGTTCTATGATTCTATGAAACTGAAAAAAATTCTTGGTTTATGAAACTGGAAAAATCCAGCCATTTTTGACATTAGGCATGATTACTACCCAAACAGTGAGTTTGTGTTTGTGAAATTTAAAAAGGCCTAGTTTCAAATTGAAAGTACAGAGGTAACAGTGGTTGCTTGAGCAACTGCTCAAGGCTTGTTTGGAAGTGTCCATGTCTGTCTTTCACAAGAAAAAAAAAGGATTAATTTTTAATACACTATAGAGAATAAGTTGTGTTTGCAGGAAGGAAAAATGGGAATGTGGACTTCTGCACAGACTCCTCAAGCTTCTTGTGAAATGCGTCTTCCTAAAGGGCTCCTGAATACTAAATTGATCACAGCCAAAGAAGTCAGAAAAGTTTTACTGATGACTACTAACAGAGTTTATGGCAGAGGGTGAGCTATTCTTAATTTGCCTGCCCATGGTAGTGCCCGTTTATTTCAGGAAGGCTAGCTACATAGCAGGAGACCATCCTGCTGGTCTTTAAATAGGTTGAACTTTTCTGTAATTGGCATGTCCTGAATTTTGGTGGTCATTCCATTAATACTTCTTGGAGCCAGAAGTAACCAAGTTGAAAATGTGTGTCCTTCATCAGCTAGAAAATGAGCAGGCACCTAATCCTCCCCTAAGCCAGTAACTTTTGTCAAATATTTCAAAACACACTAGTGATTTATGTGCTTCCATGAGTTTAAGAGGTTTCTTTCGGTTTCTTGCCTACCCTCAAGCAGGTTAATTAACAGTTTGTTCTTGCTGATGAGGTGAATAACCATGGGGAGCATCTACTTGTTTGTTAAATGCTTTGCCACTTGGGTGTTATTCTTCCCATATGTATCTTTGACTCTTCCTCTGTAATATGATTTACTTTCTTTCATGTATGTGTAAGTGGTTAAAATTTAGACCCATCCTAAGAAACCTTGTCTTTATGATCATTTTCTTTATTACTGTTAACAAATTTTTTGTCTTGGGTTAACTCTTCCTTAGGGCATGCAGACGATACAATAGAATCATAGAATAGTTAGGGTTGGAAAGGACCTTAAGATCATCCAGTTCCAACCCCCCCGCCATGAGCAGGGACACCTCACACTAAACCATGTCACCCAAGGCTCTGTCCAGCCCGGACTTGAACACTGCCAGCGCTGGAGCATTCACAGCTTCCCTGGGCAACCCATTCCAGTGCCTCACCACCCTTACAGTGAAGAATTTCTTCCTCATAT
>JAOEHY010021868.1:0-21040 GCA_025447955.1 Psilopsiagon aurifrons
AATTCAGTAGGAAAAAAGTTTGAAAGGATTGAGATGTTGCTGCCACGGAAAATTGAGTGCCTCAAGTAACAGCAGCCACTGAAGTAGAAATCCTTTAGCAGTTCCTTTTAGTTTAGAATTTACCGACATCTATTAAGTAGATGTGATATTGTGATGCATTTCATTGAGATTACTTTGATGCCAAATGGTTTTGTTTACATTTTTTAGCCTTAAAAATTATAGACGTTTCAACACTATCAAAGATAATCTCTATACTTCTTAATTTAATAAATTTAATGAAATTAAAGTGCATTAAATAATGGTAGTATAACTAATACATTTTACTCTATTAACAAGAGACTCAAATCACTACTTAAATTTTTGGTATTATTCCAACATGTTACTGTTACCTAATCAGACCTGTAGGTCTACAAATTTGTTCAAATAAATAGCGTTGTACATTCTTTTCGTTTAACTAATTATATTAATGAAGTTGTTATGTTAGTCTTCATTGTCTTCAACAATGAAAATGGATATGTCAGTCTCTCTGTTAGTCAAGTAAAATCCCTATAATCTTTTGACTTTGCCTTTTAATGGCTAAGTATATTTAAAGCCTCCAGAGTAGCCAAGTTAATTCCACCATATAATAGTCACTGTTGTAAAATTTGACTTTTACTGCATTCCAATTCTGAGAACCAATTAGCAGACTTTATGACTCCATTTGGAACAGCTCCAAGTTTACAGCCATATCACTATACTTCATTATTACTTTATTTAAACAGTCTGACTTAGACCTTTGCTGGTGTAAGGTGGTCTGCCATCAAGTTCTCAAAATATTGCATATATTAAACAGATGTCAACACCACCGATTTTTGATTAGCTGCTCTTATTTTGTAACATTTACTCAAGCTCCTGAGTACTGGGAACCATTTGGTGACAGACAGATATGACGTCCTTCAAACTAGACAAGAGGGCCAAAGAGGTCATGGGAACGAAAATAATAAAAGGTCGCAGTCAAGTTTAAAAACGGAATAGCTACAAGACACTCTAGGTGATAGCTTGCATTGTAAATATGGCACACAATAGAGAGGTTTATAGTCCATGGAAATCCTGTATGTTTGCCCTGGCTTTCAAGCACACAGAAACTCAGATTTTGGTAACTATCTTCATCTTGTAGGTTGCAACCTGCCACTATGGCAGAAATAAATAATTCAAATCTTTTTAACAAGGTCCAAGGAAGAAGTCAAAAGTGCAGATTAAACATGCAGTGGAAAAGTACTGCACCTCACCTACCCTCGTCCTCAACCCAGCAGTGTTTTCTGTATCGTTTCCTCAAATGAAGGCTAAAGAGATGAGAAAAATATGTCATTCAGAGGCTCAGGCTTGTTGATCTTTATTTAAACGATAGTTTAACATTAATCCACTTGCATTTCTGGTTTAGCTAAGAGCCAGTAGCCCAGTGGGATGGGCATCCACCTCCGGGAACCTCCCAGATGCAAAGAAAGCTTTCAAAGCACTTTGCAAACCTCTCTCTATATTCAGCTTTCTGAAAGGGAAGAGCTCTGTGACGCTGAAAAAGCAACCAGGGGACTGAAAATACATTTCTGGTAAATAGCTAACTTGCTATTGTTTTATGTTTTGGCTTTGTCAGTCAAAAAAAGCTCTCCATTTTAACTTCTGTTGCAACATTTTAGATCAGTTTATAATAATTTCTAGAAAATGAAGCCTTAAGTTTGCCCTTTGGAAAAGAAATTTAATAAGCAATTTTGCTGAGTTACATCAACATGAAAGATATGAAATATTGCATCAAGAAGTTGAAATGAAATACTTCTATTTTCCCTACATTTTTTCTACCAGTTATACTTCCCAGTTATCATTTTGAGGAGAAAATATATTGACATCCACAGAAGATCTGAAGGTACAGCAATTGTACTCTCTAACAGCAAAAGTTATAGGTGCCTAAGGGAAATGAGATTACTTATTTTTGCGTAGCAATATGAAAGTCAGGATAATGAATTACAACGGTACTAGAAGCCTGATTCTTGACCCATTGCTTAGACAACCAAGATGACAACATTTTTAAGCTGGGGATTATGTTGTCATTTACCTCTTTTATTTATGATTTGTTTTTGGTTTTTTTTTGGTTTTGGGTTGGTGACATACCTATCAACACCACAAGGCAACTTCTTCCAAAAAATCACTACTTTATTTTCAAGCTTCCTTGTTTTTCTTAGAAATATATAAGTAATTATAAAAAGCTTTATTTAATCTTAATCTCTTTTTTACTTTCATTTTAGGGAGGATCCAGTTCTGACTTGTCTAACATTCTGAGAGCTAGTATAAAACAATGATCCCACATAACATAAGGATCCCAAGTCTTCCTTCAGTTTCATGCTGTGAAGCAGCCAAAATGGAAACTGTATATAAACTTACTATATAGAACCTTCCATCTTTTAAAGAGATAAGGTATTGTTTGCAGTACGAAAGCTTAATGAAATTCCCTCCTCCCTAAAAATGCCATACATTCTTCAAGGCATCATTCAGCCCCTGAGTTAGAAGGCTCTAGCATAGTAGCACCTGAATGGGGATCATGTACTCTGACCACTGAATGAGAGCTGGAAGAAAGGTCAACACTGAAGAGAGGATAGACACCTGCATCACTGAAAAGAGGCTCTATCCTTGTGGTGTCTCAAAGGCAATTGGCAGAATGAAAATGGCAGTCTCCTCTAATGTGACAAAGCAGTATTTCCTTTCCCTGCAGAGGAAGTAAATTGTAGCTGAGAAGGAGATAAATTAATTCAAAAGAGGCAAAATTCACCACCATAAGGTCCATGGAGTTCATAAATCCCATGTGGATTTTCAAATGATATTCACAGTTTTTTATCTTCATATTAAAATTCAAGAGCATGCAAATTTTGCTTCAAGTTATATTTTGAAAGATCTTCAGTCTTACTGAAGGTTTCAAAGAACTAGCACAATACAGCTAAGCTTTTAAATACAATGGTCCACAAAAGCTAAAACTTTATTCTTATTTTTAATCTATTTTAAGAAGACAATAAATCTCACATGAATGCACTAACTTTTTACATGCTTCTTTCTCTGCCTCTCATTTCCTCCTAAAAAATAATGTTCTAACTTAGCAATGCATTTTCATCAAACCTGCATACTTGGGTTTTCAAGAGAATCAAATAGCTACTGCTGCTGTGAAAAACAGGTAGTCTGAAAGACTAGTGATAAGACCTAACCACTCTGCTGGAGGAAAAAAACTTGATGTGTGTGTAAGTTCCAATTCTGTCAGACTAGATAATTTTCAGGGAAGAAATTTCATAAAATCACAAACTGGAGGAAAAAATTGAAAATTAAGACCAATTTACTGAGAGACACAGATATACCAGGCTGTCTGTAATTTCTCACACTGGAAGACCATTTGTTTTCCCCCAGCTTACCTACTTTTTTTACACTGAAGACCATTCCCCTACAGGCATGCTATTCAAGTTTCCTCTTTATTTATGTTGTTTTACTTTACCAGACCATATATTTCTTAAAAAATAAAATAAAATAAAATAAAAAAAAAATTAAAAATTTGAGTAGCACAGTAAATTTTCAAAGGCATTAAAAACCCACCAAATAAACATTTATCAGACTTGCAACCATTAAAACCTTTAAATAGGTTTCTTCATTTTCTTAAATTGTTTTATATATTGTCACTTCTTCAGGCAACTGAAATATGTCACAGAAATGCCAACAAGTTGCTTTGCAACTACAAATAGTTGAAAAGATTTCAAAAGGCACCCGATAGCAGAATATCAGGTTGAATGCTGGCTTTTTAGAATACAAACAAAATACAGATAAAATAGTTATTTTTAAACCAAGCAGCCCTAAAGAAATTGATGTAATTAGCTTGTATTCTGGTGAGAAAAAAAAATTTTCAATGAACATAGGTAAGCCTTGACAAGGGAAAAATTTCTAACAAATCTGCTCATCTGTTTTTCTTGGAGAAATGAGTATTAAATTTAGCAATAGTATCTTGATATCTTAATTTTTTTTTTGAGGGTTTCCTCTCCCCCACCACACACTTTGGCTCTATTGTCCAACAAGACAATAATCATTTTTATGCAACAAAGCTATTCAATTTTTAGGCATTAGAAGTTCAATTCCATAACTCTATACATATTCAACATTTTAAATTTTTTTTTAATATATCATGTCTCCACCATATCTATTTCAGTTCCTAGAAATACAATGACAGTACTAGATCATTTCATCCAAGAAAATTAGAAGGTATAAGAATGAAAAAACAGGCTAACTTCAATTTTTTATTTGAAAAATATGAAACATGAAAATGGCAAGGCAGTAGTGGGGAATGCTATGGGAAGATTCAGGAAGTAGGTCAGCAAAGAAAAGTATGTGTACTTCTTATAGATTGTAAAAGGGTCAGGTAGCATATAAAGTAGGCATAAAAAGATCAAACGGTAAAAAGCAATTAACCCCTTGGCAATAGGAATTGGGATTTCCTGACATCAACAGCTAGTGCTGGCCTTAAGGGGTTGTAGGATCAAATAATAATAATCCAAGTCCTGAAATAAAAGATATCATTTTAGGCAGTGAGGGAAGGCATTTCAAGTACATTCTGGACTGCCAGACTACCACGGTTCATGGGGAAAGGCACAGAAAAACAATACTCTAAAAAATAAATATTAAAAACAGTTTTACAGGTTTGGACTCAAACAGTTTTCTTTCAAACAAAGTTTTCTTTCTGTATTAAATACACTGTTTTGCCCTGTAACTCTGTGACCTAATCAGGTTCTTCTCCGATTGAGAGATTTTTCTGAACAAGTTCCCCTCATTTTGTGATCAACTTCAGAACATTGTCTATATTAGCTGTAGGTGATTTACTTAATTATCTTAAACATTATGGTTCTTTACTTTCCTCCCACACAAAAGAGGGTGGGCGGAGGGATCTGAAAATCAACCAATCTGAAAATCAACATAATTCTAACAGCCATAAGCCTACATTAGTTTTTGTTTAAAAGGCCATTTGTCCCAGGACATCTCAGGACTCACACTTATTAATTGATATTCTGTTTACATACAGTGGTTGGCCATACCACCTAGCCTGACAGTAGTGACACTGTTTATAACTACCTACAAAATTGTACCTCAAGAGATTGAAATCTCATGCATAGATACCACGAACTAGATATTTGTAAGACCCAAAGATATTGTCCCTTTGTATACCACTTTGTACGTCATGGCTTTATTTTTGAATTGTGTTTATTGAGCAAAATGCAACATCTCCATCATTGTAGTGGTATTGGTCCAAGCTCTGACAGAAGAGCTCTCTATATATTGTCAACAGAGGAAACAGACTGATGAATTCTACAAGGATAAAGAGCAGCTGGAAGGAGAAAAGTAAGATACAGAAAAATACAGAAAGACATAATAATAAAGCAAGAAAGAAATGAGGGGGATAAAAAGATCAAGTGATAAATTATCCCACTGTGATGTAGTACCAAAAGGTTCCTGTTATATACTACCATGAAACTACCATTCAACAAACAGAAAAAAAAATCAAAAAAACCAATAAAAAATGCTGTCATTTGGAAAGAAAAGACTGCTTACTGTAAGCAAGCAAGATCAGCATGGCATGCATTTTCAAACTCAGAAGCAACACCTGACATGTCTCCTTGATAGTGGTCTAAAAATATACAAGACTGGTATTTTATGCAAAATTATGAAGTACTCCTCTAGAACACCAAATCCAAAATGGATCCCTGATTAATGCTACTTGTCACCAGTTTCCACTCCCAAAAGCAGTATCCAGGACTGTACCCAGGCAGCATCTGACATTCCTTCTAAGTGTGCTATGAAAACATTCTCCCAATGAAATATCATATACAATCCTTTACTGTGCTCCCGAAAGTTAAGATCTCCTTTGTTTCCTTAAACTTCTACAATGAACTCTAAAGTAAATTGTTTCCTACCAGGTCAAAAACTGAGATGAAAAAATGTGTTTGATAAAATATTAAAGAGTTTTAGGACTATTATAAAGATTTTATCACTCTTTACAGTATTTTTTCTCCAAACCATATTTGAGAAGTTAAGAGTTAGGGAATCCTGATCTAATACGGCCTGAGAAGACAATGTGGTTCCTTTCAAGATCAAATAAAGTTATGCGATTATAATATAAGCTCCACCTCTGGGTTGCCTCCAATTAACACTTCTGCTATGAAATCAACAACTTCCTAGGAAGCAGGGGAAGAAGATAAGAAATTGAGGAGGTCATTCAATAAAGGATCAAATAAAGACTAAAAAGATATAAAGATATGAATATATGTATTTTACAAACTTATAAACCTTAACTGAAGTTCCTCCAAATAATGCAGAGCCATGCTACCTTGTGAAAGACTGCATGGAACAAAGACTATTAACTCTGAAATTTTTATTTTTCATTTGTATTATAGAAGCATATTGATATTCTTATATAATGCAAAACAGCTTTTCAGTGAACATATTAGTCTCATATTACACTGCTGTAATAAACTGCAGCAACAGAACCCTGATATCGTTAATTGAAAAGCAGTTATCTGTTCTTCCACTGTATCCTAAGAGGCAAACAGTAGCCAGCATGATATTGATTTTAAACTATGGACCAAATGAACATCTATACAAACTGACCATGAAGCTGCATCTCGATGCAAGACATTTCAGATTGCAAGTCTGGAAACAGAGGCAGAAAAGAAATTTTTGTTCTGTTTTCATTTGGTTTGTGAGCCAATGGATTTGTATGCGAAAATTCTAGTTTTGATGGTGACTGTACCTACTATTATGAATAAAAAGACAACCTGAGATTAACTGTTTACTCCAAGTATTGTTCTCTGCATGGATCATCTTATTTTGCTCTTATTTGATTATTCCAAGGATATTAGCGACTATAATAGTACTGTATTCACATTTAATCTGCCATTTGCTTCTATTCCCCCAGTGATATTTCAACTGCTAGGGGACTATTCATTTCATACTAATATGTGAACAAAATTGCTTCTCCTTAGAAGTTACTACTACGAAGATAAAGCTGCCTGGCACTTGTAACAGACTAAGACCATATCTGAAAACTCAGAATGTGTCACACCTAAAGGGCAAAAAATTTCTACCTGTCTGGCAGTGATTGCTTAAAACAGCTCTCCCAAATTCCCAGGACAGCATGAAAATCTGCTGGCAGGCAACAGTTAAAATATAAAAAGGGAACTCACACAGTTACCTTTCCGTACTTGGTCTTACACTGACTTGTTTACTTTCTTAAAAAAATCTTATGTAAATGTAAGATGGTCTTGTCAATGTTCACATTCTTATACTATATCCATGATCTATATCTAGATACTACTAAATCCATGAGCCCTCTGCAATGCTCTTCAGCTTCATTCTCCACATCACCTGAAATCACTCCGAAACATTCTAGTTTCTAAGATATTTCCTTTACTCACTTTGTAATGAAGATTGATAAAATAGTGCCAATTGTGTATAATGAAGCACAAGCATCCCTAGTGATATGCAAATGAACTGATAAACCCCCAAATTCAGTCACAGTTTCAGCACAGAGACTGAGGTGTTCCTGTCAGTCTGCAAACCTAATTTCTGTCTGATAAGTTACTTTTCTCTCCTTTAAATTTTCTATGCTTTTGAAATTATTTTGGCAAGATATCAGAGGGTATTTATGTTACTAGATGGGGAGATTGGTAACCCTAATTAATTCTGCCAAAATGAGAGACAGTGCCTTTCCCAAATAACATTTCAAACAAATCTAAGTGCTCTGAAGCACTATTTGAAGGAGAGCCCTCTTCCTTCGCCATTGACTAGCACCATAGACACCATGACAATCACTGCTACTCCTGACTTTTCCTCCATAATTCTTTTACATCTAAAAAGTGGGGCAAGACCTCATCACAAGTTTAAGCAGCTGCAGTTCATAAATGGTTAAGAAATCTTAACTGATCAGAATTAAAAAAAATTCCTTTGAACTGGTGAACACAGAAAAGCACCCGAAGAGAAGTCAAAGCTTTCTTTCTTATACCCTGGGGGAAAAGAGGGCAGAATTCATTTTTGATATCATCACTGCTAGTTAGCAAACAAGGTGGGTCTAAGATAGACAGAAAGTTCCCAGGTTTAGAGCTAGCTCTGTTCCTGTAATGGTAAAAGTATTCACCAATATAAATCAATCTCAGCTTTTAGATAGAGTGCATACAATCTTCTCATCAGTGATAAGTCTCATATTCTGAAAAATTTCTCTTTCCCTGCCAAAAGTTTTTTATTCCTTGGCTTTTAACAGTCTACAGCTTCTTCATCTGTTCAGGGTTGTGGATAAGTGGAAATCATGCTGTCCTTGCAAAATATTTTTCATGTGTAATCTGAAATATGGAATCAAAAAATAAAGAAAATATATAACCAGTTTCCAATGTGAGATTGGTGAAATTCTTAAGCAATTCTTACCTTTTATTCTAGAATGAATAAACCTGTACTTGTATGGTATAATTTGTCAGGGATCAATTAGGAAACATTGTATGGATACACACTACACGATTCCTATTTCAT
This sequence comes from Psilopsiagon aurifrons, assembly GCA_025447955.1. Classification (NCBI taxonomy): domain Eukaryota; kingdom Metazoa; phylum Chordata; class Aves; order Psittaciformes; family Psittacidae; genus Psilopsiagon; species Psilopsiagon aurifrons. The sequence continues at coordinate 8,569 of JAOEHY010021868.1, forward strand.
TTAATGTTCACCAAATTGTGTTGGTATTTCCTACAAAGAATTCAGAAGACAAAAAAGCATCTATGCAAATATGTTTCAAAATATATTTTACTTTTATGTATATTCTGTAGAAAGGATTTTCCCTCCATAGTTATCCTTGTATTGCTGCAAAATGTCAGCTATAGTTATGCAGGAGAACCTTTCTCCCTCCCTGAAGGACAGAAATTACAGCAGAATATAGTCTGAAAACGAGCCAAATGCTTGCTTAAAACTGTTTGAATGCTTTGAAAGTGAGGCATTTTTCAGCTGAGGCACTTCTTTCAACCACAGAGAACAATGGCTCATATAAATGCAAAACAGGTATGAGAAAAAGGCAGCATGGTTTCCCCAATCTAATGCTATTAACCATCTGACCCATTATTGGCAGAATGCATCTCAAGAATGTTACCAGTCCCTCTTACAGAGCCCTAAGAACCAGAGAATATATTGTGAAAGACAAAGGAGCAAACAAAAAGTATATAATAAAGTCCTCAACGTTCTTTGGCAAAGAAATAGATTCCAGTAAAACTTTTAAAGCACTTTTTTTCTTTTTATACAGCCTGCTTTTTATATAAAGGAACCAGGAGAACAAAGTCCTCACACATACACACACACAAAACCTTTAAAAAGCCATTTGAAAAGCTTTACAATTTCTACAAAGAGGCTTCCTGCAGCCCTTAGAGAAGGCAAACAGTGCTTTTAAGTGCTATATTTTTATCCTTTTCAACTTGCAGATAAAATCCAGGTCTGATGGAAACCATCCCTCATAGCGCTAGTTTTGCAATGGAAGTTAAGATAAATTTACCTCACTGACAGTGTCACTAGTATGCAGTGGACAGGAAAACATATGCCACAATCTTGCTGCAGTAAAATGAATACAATAAAATGAATAGCATCAGGTCTAAAGATGTGAGGACAGCATCAGACAAATATGCTTTAGATGAGATTAACATGTTCAACTAATGCAATATTAATCACACAAGCTCCTAATATATGAAAAAAGACTTACGCAGATGTTTGTAAGGGTGGTATTAAACACCTTATTAACATCTGCAACTGCAACATTTTCATCATTTAGTGTCTAAAGTACCAGAACTTAATCTCTGATGTCAACAATATCAAGGCGTTTGCTTGCAAGGACAAAACTTCTCATTGCAACCTTAGGAATGTTTAAGAGCTATCACATCCTGTACCAAATAATCATATGGAACTCCTTTCTGTAGTCTGCTACAGATCTGAACTGGAACTGAGGCTAGAGTTCAAAAGATAGTTCAAATCTATGAGTCTTATATTGATGTAAGTTTAAACCACAAATTTTTACTGCTTTTACTAGCTCTTTGTTTCAACCAAAATTTAGGCTGTGCTTAAACTTTAGTTTACAGGGAGAGGTTTATGCTTCTTTAACGTTGCTATCCATTCCAGGTTTAAACTCACCACGTGTGTAATCCACATCATGTATTTCATACAAGCACATACCTTCAAGCTAAAAGAACATACATTTGACATTCAAAATTTTTACTTACTTTCAGTTCCATGAAGCTCCCCTGCCTCGATGCCTTTTACTGGAAAAATATCAGTCTTTTCCTTTACTGTCCTTCATAAGAACCATGAAATAGTCTAAGGGCATATAATTTTGTTATATGCCCCTATTTGCAACTGGAGAAAGTAATAAAACAAACCAATGGAAAATTATTGCATAAAATATTTGGAGAAAAACAGTTGCCTATCTCTGCCACTGGCATGTGTATTATTTACCACAATTGCAAGGCAGACCAGGAGATCACAGAAGGTGACAGATTAAGAGTTTTCTAATTGGGTTTAATTTAATAATATTTTCTGAAGAAACCAAAAATAGACATTTAATGTGCCAGCCCCAGTAGCAATTACCCAAATTTAAATTCAAAGATTATTAACATATGAAAATAAGTCATATCAAGGGATAGCTATGCCATTTTAAACATAATTGTTTCCAGCCTGTATTTTCACCTTATGTAATGCAAGTTACCCACTGACTGATTAATCTTTCAGACTCAATTCCAGTTTTAGTGCTAAGGGAGACAATTTTTAAGACGTTTTCTTAACTTATTAAGGTAAATATGATGTATGGCATTAATCTAACAAGAAATGGAATTATTTTAGGCATGCAGGAAATGAAAGTCAATTTCCAAATGTATCAAAAATGCATGCAGGTTAAAACTTGCACAAAATTCACCTTGGAGAAGGCTGAAAATCAGTTACTCAGCTGATCTAGAAATATGAAATGAGATTTTGGTCAGTCATTACACTTCTTTCTTAAAAAGCTACAGAAATAAGTAAAACACTCTATACATGCTTAAAGCACAGGGATCATTCTTATAGAAACATTCAGTTGTATGATATCGTAATATTCACATTGCTATTTAGAGTCATCTGGAATTAATCCTGTGTATCAAAGTAGAATGTATATGCAAGGAATTTATTTTGACCTGTAATAAGCATATACCACTTAGCTTTGGGATGGTGACCTTTTAAAGTCTGTCTCTAAGCCTTGATCTGTTTTGGAAATTCTAAAATCCTGAACATAGTAATTTTGTTTAACTTACCCGTATACTTATAAGATGCGTAATACTTCTCAGATAAGGTTTACTAGTAAATGCAAGAATGTCACACCAATGTCACAACAATGTTCAAGTGTCACAACACTGTTGCGAAACTGCAACATCTTTTACTAATTTGTGTCCACTTTCTCGAAATTAATAAGTGAAAAAAATCCTTTTAGGCCTATTTTCAGGCCAAGGACTGCAAAATTTCTTTTTACCCATAAATCAATAAAAGTCTGACAAAAATGAGACAAGAAAAAAAAAAACCTACAGTGAAAACACAAAAAAATAAATCAGTGCACGGAGTCTAATGAAGAAAAACAACTATACAAACTTTTGACATAAGGTGGATATTAGACTACGTATTAATTATAACATTTTCATTTTGAAGAACTTTTTTATATTTACCAATCCACTATTTGCTTACTGATCCTTTCCTACAATACCATATTCCACACCACCGGGACAACAAATTTTTGCATGCTTACCTTCTGAAACAGTACCCACATATACAGAGAACCTAAAAATAGATGACTTCACTGAAACTGCAAAATGTATTACAAATAGTAAGAAGGGGCAGTACGCCACCATCTATTCCACTGGGTGCAGTGGCTTTTGCCACAGGAAATTCATTATTCTCTAGCCTGCTAGCATGACAGGGTCATGATTTTCTGCCATAAATTTATGCCCTCATTGATTTCCTACTCTCATTTATGTATTGTGCCTGAATGACATTTATATACAGCCATATGTCAGGCAGTTATGAAGGTCCATAATGTGTTCTTTTTCAATGAAAAATCTTTCAGTTTTGGCTGTTCTACGAATAAATATGTATAGACATTTCAGGAATCCCTGAAATCATTCAAGATATACTTAGGAATCTGGACATCTCCCTTCCCTTCTTTCATTCTACCACAGTCATCTTTGGGCTGCCAAAGCCAGCTTCTCATGTTTCCTAGTCCATATGTATCTTTTTCCAGAGAAAAACATCATGGAAAGAATGATACACTTCACAAGCAAGCGAAAAGCAACAATATATTTGTCTGATATAAGACAGTGAGTTCAATGGTAACTGCAACACTGGTTTAACAAGATTTGCTGGCAAGGTACACTTGAGTACTTAATAGAGGACAGGGTCAAACAAACCTGTTAGGGAGACCATTAAGTAATGAGGCTCAGAAAGGACCCTCTTGCATTTTAAACGCCATCACAGGGGAAAGTTTGGGTGCTGCTGGATCCAGACTTAGTCCCAGACTTGGTCAAAAGGTTATGCCTAAGGCTTATCTATGCAGAATGGATCTTTTATATCACATAGCTAAGATTTCAAAGTTCCAGCACACTTATTCCCAATTCACTTACTATGTACACACTTACTTATAGAATCATAGAATAGTTTTGGTTGGAAAGGACCTTAATATCATCTAGTTCCAACCCCTATGCCATGGGCAGGGGCACCTCCCACTGAACCACACAGCTTGGTGCCATCAACAAACTTGCTGACAGAGCACTCAATCCCACTGTCCATGTCACCAACAAAGATGTTGAACAAGACCGGTCCCAACACCGATCTCTGAGGGACACCACTCATTACAGGTCTCCAGCTGGACATTGAGCCATTGAGCTCAGCTCTTTGCTTGCAGCCATCCAGTCAGTTCTTTATCCACTGAGTGGTCCACCTATCAAATTGATGTTTCTCCAACATAGGGACAAGGATGTCATGTGGGACTGTGTCAAACGCTTTGCACAAGTCCAGGTAGAAGACATCAACTGCTCTACCTCTGTCCATAGCTCCATTGCCCCATCACAGAAGGCCACCAGTTTGGTGAGGCAGGATTTCCCGTTAGTGAAGCCATGCTGGCTGTCACCAAGCACCTTGCTGTTTTTCATATGCCTTTGCATTCCTTATGCACACACTGTTAAAATTATTCACATATGAAACTACTTTTAATGCAGAAAAGTGTCTTTTTACTGATTAATATAATGCATTTGTAAAGCAGCTTAAATTTAACACATTATGGTAACATAAATATAAAGACCTAGTGTACTTCATATGCACTTCATATTCATATGCATAACCACAGTTGGATGCCCCTGACTCCATGCGTTACATATGCAGGTACTTGCAGAAATGCAGTATGAAAATTTTGAGCATCTACTGAAATGCAAAATTGTTCTAAGTACAGCTCTTCCAGAAGGCTCTAATGAAAATTTTTATTATCTCTCAGTAAGGCCCTTCCCCTCTTTACCCCTTTTTAAAGTGGCTGTGCTTCTGATTGTATTTAGTTCAGTGTAGAAATCAGTCAGATTTTATTACATGCATTTTACTGAAAACATGTATGCATATCATCACTCATCTAGCAGTTGGAGTCGGTTTAGTGTCTGCAGGGAAATCACACAAAAGCAGTTGCTACTACGTAAAAATCACACTATTATTTGGAAAAATACCCTATAAAGAGCCCAGAAGATATCATAACTGAATTATATCAGTTCAGCCTTTAGTACGAAGATGAGTGATCTGGTTTGTTTGGTAACTTGCAGGGACGAATTTAATATTTTACTGAGTGGAAATTAATTCAATAATTCATAAAAATCAATAATAACAACAACAAACAAAATTCCTCGTTTGTAATCTTGGCTTTCTGGAGTATTCTCATCATGATCCCCCAAGAGAATGATTACAGTCTCAGACAAAACCAGAAATACTGTCAGTGCCTGTATATCTGCAATCATGTGCATTAATATAAAAGGCTTTCTACCAGTAAATATAATATATTTGACAGTGTACTGGAAGGAAAACAATGTTATAGTGAATATTTTGTTTCACCTCTATTATTATAAAGATTATTCAGCACATCATGAGATGACGAACCTAAACTCTACCTATCCAGAAAAGATGAGTGACATTTCTATTGGTTTCTCTAGATATTTTGAAGACACATGTCCACCCATACAGAATTCACTGTAAAATGGTGATCTCAAGTATGATAGGCAGTGAATTAAGAGCCATAAATTGCCAGTTCCCAATCCTGCACTTACATATATTGTTTTACTTAATGTGGTTTTCTTTTCAGATTGTTTTTTTTTTTTTTTTTTCTCCAAATTTCATTTAGAATCCCTGAATAGTGTTTGGTTTTGTGCAGCTTTTCAAACTTAACTCAATGGCAAGTGAATCACTCTCAGAAGGGATTTTCAGGAAGTGGTATCAGGTGGGCCTAAAATACCCATTGACCCTGAAAGCAAGAAAATGGAAATATCACTTCAAGTGATGTAATTGGTAGTCTTCAATAGTGTTAGATTGAATAGCACCCAACTAATCTTTAAAACTCTCAAACATTATGATTTACCCTACATACCAACTTCATTGTCAGATGAAGAATCTGCAATACGGAGTATTGTTTACTCAGCTTTTATACAACAGTCAAGAGATGTCCGAAACACTCTCAGGAATGTAGCTTCCATTAAAATTCTCGAGGTAAAGACACAGCTTATACTACTGTTTTTACTGATCATAACAATAGAAAAATACTTCCAGAAAGAGGATGACAGCAATTTAAGAACAATGGATCATTAGGGAAAAAAAAAAAAGTCTTTAGAATTCCTTAATATAAGCTTAGCTAAAATACTTTGGTAGGACAGAAAATCAAGAGCTGGTCAACAATTTATATTTTACATTACCAAAACACGATAAAGAAAATGTAGTACAAGCAAGCTAAAATCACTCTTAGAAAACGTACAAGCTACAAGCAAGCTAAAACCACTTTCTTAGCACTCATCAGCTGAACTGGAAACCCATTAGAAAAAAAAAAAAAAAAAAGAAAAAAAAAACCCAAACAAAAAAAAAAAACCCCCCCCCCCCGTTCTTTTTTCGTAAATCTATATTAAAGGCCATGCACATTTACTACCAGTAACTGTCTTGTAATGTAATCCTTCATCCATCTCTCAGAGGAGTATTGAGCATATCACTGTGTTACCATGTTAGCAGACACATACTTCTGGTAATTTCCAGCCTAGGTATGAATCACAGAATTAGGGCTGGAAAGGACCTTAAGATCATCTAGTTCCATGTTTGAAACTAAATTACTTGATTTTAATACTGCAAACTAGACTTCTGACTAATCACAGACAGAAATGCCTCTCCTCCTTCCTGGTTCTACTACAAGTCCATTTATTGACTGCAATCATATTAGAAGGCAAACACTTCTCTCAGCCTAAATAAATAAGCCAGGCTTTCATCCTCCCTTATAGTATCAGCTCTTCTATTTCCTGAAAAAACTTGCAGCTCAACCTCCTTCTCTACACACAGTTACTCTTGTTGGAATGAGCAAGTCTTCTTGTACACAGACAATCAGACCGTACACAGAGACACAGAAAATGTCTCTCAGTCCTCACACAATGAAATAAATACTTCTCCCACTTTACAGAAGATAACTCACATGATAGAAATTAGCATTTTTTTTTTCTCCTTAGTCATCAATCACAACCATCCCCCTTTCCCAGAGGATGTGCTTTTGAAGTAGTAATATGGCATGGAAGGAAGCAAAGTCAGGGAATACACGGGCCATCTTTCACAGCCAGATATCTGGACTGAATCAAAAGTATATCATTAAAATTGTCAACCACAAGCTATAAGTAAAAAGCATAATAGCAATAAGAACATAACTCCAGCATCTATCTTCAAATGTGACTGAAACCAGCAACACTTGTTATGTAGTCTGTTGGAGCCAATAAAAATATTTTAAGATAAAAGTCCTAAACCTCTTCAAAAAAATGTCTTACCTCAGTTGAAATTTTTCAAGCCTCTGGTAGACACTAGTCATTTCAGAGCATAACCATGATTATCACTTTGAGGAAAAAAAAAAAAAAGTATACGATTTCCCACTAAACCAGCATAATTTTATGTTAAAAATTGATATCATATCTATTTAATGACAGACCAGGGATTCAACTCAATTCAAAGCGACTACAGTTGGTTAGATGATTTCCCAATCCATGCAACTGAGGATGCTCTACACAGATGCTCTGCTAAGGAATGAAAACAGTATTGTACTTTTGAAAATCATTTACAACCAAGCTGGCCTGTTAATCCATGTGACATGCATCATCTACAGTTGAAATAAACCTAACTGCTGGTATTACATAGAATTTATACTCCTGATAGCAGTGGAAGAGAAATCATTCCTGTCTGTAGAGGAAACAACACTGTACAAAGTGTTTGACCAAAATATACTGAAAATGTTTCTATATTTCTACCTTAACTAATTTTGGCCCATGTACCAGTTGTTCTCATGATCATTTTATCATATTAATAATGGGATTTATTCTATTTTATTAATTAGTTTTGTTTTCATGTTGTCCTTTTTATTATTCCGTTGTGTTAGAGTTGTATAGTTTGTAGAATCCTTTTCTTTTTGACAGAGCAAAGGTTATATTATTACTGCTGTAGATTCTAGATTATAGGATGTATGACAATAAGAATATTTGATGTAGGAGCATTTACAGAAAGAAGGTGAATCCTAAATGGAAACAGGTAATAATAAATACTTAGGCAGAAGCAAGGCTTTGAATTCATGCCAATAAGCAAAACAAACTGTGAAATTAGTAGACAGTATCTAGCCCTGACACAGAGGGGTATATTGCATCACAAAGTCCCATCAGGCAGACATGTTAACATCACAGAATTTCAAAATCCACTTAAATTCTGGTGGCTTCTTTGTGAGAAGAGGGAAGGCATAAATTTTGTGGCATAGTTTAAGCTAAGAAATTGCTTTAGTCCTGTGAACGTATTTTAAGTATTTCTTTTCATAGTAGTGCACTCCTAGAACACAGTGCTGCTCACAGATATCTTACATTTTTTTTTTATGAAGCCCTTTTCTTATGCCACCAGTTCTTTTTCTTTTGTTTTATTTGGTTTTTTTTTGGTTTTTGCAGTGTATAGCTGGCCAGTACATTGGAGCAATCATTTCTCATCTATAAATGGGAACAAGAATCTCCTTTCTACTCATGTAGTATTGCACCTTGCTAAATATATCCCAGGTAATAATGCTGCTGTTTCTTCAGACATCAGTATGATGGCTACAAATGTATGTATGATAGTTACAAATGTGGCTCAACTATACATTACCATTCCTTGAATATGCATAATAAATACTTACAGTAATTCCAAATAGAGAGAAAATACAAATTATAATAAGTACATGCTAGCACTTTAAGTTTGAGATAGACGTATTGTGATTGCCAGTAAAGTTTTCATATATTTAGGTTGTGTTCTCTTACTCTTACTCCAGCTGTAAAATGGAGTAACAACAAAGTATAGCAAATCTTTATTTATTTTTTTGTGCAAAACCACAGGATACAGTTTTCAGTCTGCATTCTGACAGTATTAAAAGCACTCTTTGTTTCACGTTGAACTGCTTTAGAACTGAACAGAATTCACTGTCAAACGTTCCACAAACTTTCCAACTAGTTATCTTTCAAGCCAATAATACATGAATGTTAAAACAGTACTATTTCACCAACTGTATTCTGGCAACAAAGTACTGAGGACACACAGAAGACATATTACCTTATTTTAGGATATTTCTTATGATATAAACACCTTAGAGCTCAGACCATTTTGATTTCACACTTCTACAGTAGTTAGGACAATCTGATGTTGGTTTGCAGAACTCCTAAATATTCTATGGAAAGCATAAGATGCAGATCACATAGAGCTGCTATTCTCTATGTGGCTATTTCCTATATTTTGAATATTTTATTGTTTTTCCAAGGCAGAAATGTAAACTCCTTAAATAAAATCCAGCTTGAGAATTCTAAATAATCTTCATTTACCAAAATTAATCAAGAAATTACAGTTAAATTTGCTATGCAGATAAATGTCATTCTATAACACTACCCACTAACTGCTTCAAAAATTGTTTCCTTTACATGTCAAAACATTATCCACTGCAATATCCAGTTCGAAATGGCATGTAAAAAATGCCAACCTCTAAATGCAAAAATAAAGGAAAAGCTATACCACAGCTTAAAAAAAACTATTTCTAATAGGTATCCATGCTATGTATCCATACTGAAGGACTTAGTAACTGATAATATAAAAGTCAACTAGATTACAACGAACTTAAAATCTACAGTTTGGAAGATCCAGTTTACCAGAATCTAAAAATATAGAAAGAATTTATTCTTCTTCAATACTAGAGGAAAAGAAAATACTAAACAAGGCATCCTGGGAATGCGATGCAGATAAAGCTAAACTTAGCAGAGAGCGCAAATTTAGAAAATTTGTGCTTCATCTATCTGTCTGGTCAAATCTACCTCCTTCAAAAATTCTTGAAAGCATAATATTTCATGCATTATTGTACTGCTTGCAATATTGCACATTATACTACCTCACTGTGGAAATAAAGTATAGAAAAAATATTTTACTAGTGTCTGGTTTTAGTTTTGATAGAGAAATCAAAGAATTAGAGAATGGCTTGGTTTGGAAGGGACATTCAAGATCATCCAGTACCGACCTCCCTGCCATGAGAAGGGACACCTTCCACTAGAGCAGGCTGCTCAAAGCCCCATCCAGTCTGGCCTTGAACACTTCCAGAGATGGGGCAGCCACAGCTTCTTGGGGCAACCTGTTCCAGTGCCTCACCACCATCACAGTAAAAAACTTCTTCCCAATAACCTAAATCTCCTCTCTGTAAGTTTAAGGTCATTCCCTCTTGTCCAATCTGTACATGCACTTCTACAAAGTACCTCTCCAAATTTCTTGTAGGCCCCCTTTAGGTTCTGGAAGGCTGCTCTAAGGTCTGCCCAGAGCCTTCTCTTCTCCAGGGTCAACAACCCCAACTGTCTCAGCCTGTCTTCATAGGAGAGGTACTCCACCCTTCTCATCATCTTTGTTTGGTTGTTTGTTGGGGCTTTCTGGGGAGAGGAGGGTGGGGGTTTGTTTTTTGTTTTGTTTTTGGGAGGGTTGTTTTTTTTTAATCTATGCAAAAAAGCCATTTACTTTCTCCAGAAAAAGACCTGGTTCTCCACTTCTGAAAAACCTGTTTTGATATTTTCCCGAAACTCCCTTTAATAACCCACTGAAGGAGGACAAACCCACCTTCTTAACTTAAATGGGTTTATATTTATTTTCCTTATAATGTATTTTCTTTTTAAATATCAAGTTAACAATCTTGTGAGTTAGCCTTGTCATCTTTTTGTTTCATTAACATAAAGAACATCCTCAGTTCAGTTATGCTTCCATTTCCTGTTCTCTTGACTAGATAACTGTCCTCTTTTAACATACCAGACCAATTTTTGCTTTTAGAAATAAATTCTTTTTCTGCTTTCTCCCAGAATTACTGCCGCCGGTTACAATAAGCAATGCCATTACCAATGCCTTCAGAGGTGCTAATGCATTTGGATGATATGGAAATAAAGATACAGGTTTCACTGAGATCATAGTATTGCAAATGGATAGTCAGTCTTAAGTAGTCATCTTGTAATCCATCTTCCTCTCTTTTGATATACATATTATTTGGAAAACACTGTTTGACTAATTTGAGTAATATATAACCTAATCTCTTCTGGTAATCCACCTGATGAAATTTATTCACAAAACTGCTTCTTCCTCAGCATAAGTAAAGTGCTTTTTGTTTTTAATAGGTTAAGTTATTGAAGCAAAATAGTCTAAATCTAAGCAAATAAAATTCTACATTTAAACACATACATGAAGGTTAATGTGCATGCTTAATGAAATTTATTTTAAAAAGCCATCAAATTATTTAGGCTCTGTACATAGGAGTCTACAGTCAAGCTACCAAGTCTAAATCAAGTTCTATTTTTCACAGATATCTGCTCAGAGAGACTGCTGACTATGTATTTTCATTCAAGTTATGCTTTTCTGTTATTTATAATCTAGATTGATGTTTGACTGCGGGAAAAATATAGACATTTTATAATTTTTCATAAGAGAAATACTATTGACCATTATACAGCCCAGAGCACATGACCTTAGGAATTTTCATTGCAAATATTTTCTTCAAAGCACAACAATCTAATGATTGCTCATTAGAACTTACTTGGGTTTGCCACCTCTTCGTATTCTGCCCACACCCTTTCCTTCAACTAAATCAGATTTATAGAACATTATATGCCATTGTTGTGGAAAACATGTTGGAAACTATATTTAGTTTCCATGTTTCTTCACTTGTGTAGGTTAAATCCAGTGTATTTTTAGGAAAAGACTTTTAAAACAGAATTATCTGAGCACTTTTCTTTGCATCCCTGATACTTTCTAGAGCACTCATGTATTGCCTCAGTGGACCCAATTCATCAAGTAGATTTTAAAATCCAGTCAAATGGAACTAAGAAGCCTTGCTCCTTAGGGACATATGGTAGTAAATGAATCACAGAATAATAAAATAGTTAGGGTTGGAAAGGACCTTAAGATCATCTAGTTCCAGCCCCCTTGCCATGGGCAGGGACACCTCACACTAAACCATGCCACCCATGGTTATGTCCAACCGAACCTTGAACACCACCAGGGATGGAGCATTCACAACTTCCCTGGGCAACCCATTCCAGTGCCTCACCACCCTCATATCCAATCTAAACTTCCCCTGTTTAAGTTTGAACCTGTTAATCCTTGCCCTATCACTACAGTCCCTAATGAAGAGTCCCTCCCCAGCATCCCTATAGACCCCCTTCAGATACTGGAAGGCTGCAATGAGGTCTCCACGCAGCCTTCTCTTCTCCAGGCTGAAAAGCCCAAACTTTCTCAGCCTATCTTCATATGGGAGGTGCTTCAATCCCATGATCATTCTCGTGGCCCTCCTCTGGACTTGTTCCAACAGTTGCATGTCCTTTTTATGTTGAGGACACCAGAACTGCGCACAATA
>JAOEHY010021869.1:0-33475 GCA_025447955.1 Psilopsiagon aurifrons
TATACCTTAGTTACTAAACTGCTCTTATCTCAACCTGTGGGAGTTGCATTCTTTCGATTCTCCATGTAGCAAACTGCCTGGCTGATTTACAGCCTAAACCATGACAATGGTAATACAGAATTCAGCAGAAATTAGGAGCTTTCAAATGTACATTATGTCAGTATTGCAGGTAAGCTACCTGTCTGGATGCCACTGCAGGTATACAGGTGTGCTTTTTTTTTTGATCTTGTTAGGTTGAGGTAACAATAAAGGTGACAGAGACATTGGCTGAAGGAGCTGTCATTGTCTTTTAAGGTGCCAGGGACCTGTTTCTGCAGCTGTGACTGCTATTGGCAGCAGGGTAAAAAGTAGCTTCATTTTGTCGTCAAAAACTTTTCAGCAGTGAGAACTGGGAAAAAAGTATTTCCAAAGATTAGTTTACCAAAAGTATATAAGAGCAAGCAATAAATCCTGGATAGATTTAATGAAAGATGTTCCTACAGATGTGGAAGTAACTTAAATAAGGGCCTGTGTGGCCTCTCATACCTAACGTGCTAAGTCAATTGTGCTTTCTATGCATTTGTTTGTTTCTAGAATAACTGGTATTGAGTGTCAATTAAATTTATTAACTAAGTAGAGCAAAAGTCACTTTATAATAACTGATGGGAATTCTCTACTTGTTTTTTATTTTCATTCTATTGCAGATAAAGATCAGATGTGGAAAGGAGAAGGCAAAGGAATTCAAATGGTCCAGGTTCCTCACGGTGTTTCCAGATGCCGCTGACAGAGGTGTATTGACTTCAACTTGTTTCAGCTCAACAAAATAGTGAGTTACATAGCCAATGATTATACTTGTGTTCAAGAATCATCAGTTAAGGCTCATGAATCTCAGTCCATAAGATTAGAATCTGACTTTAAGATGTTGTTCATGATATTAAGACTAGAGAGAGGTGTTTTCCCTCTCATGTAATGAACTCAAACAGGAAAGATTACAAAGTAGTGTGGGAGACATTATCTAAGTTCAGTTTTTACTACCCTGTAGATAGGTGGAGTGTAAGGCTATAACTTCATGATACTTTATCTCTTATGAGGTTTCAAGTAACAACACTTGAGCTTGACTTTCTCTGTTTTATGCACTGGGAATATAACAAGTGACGATAGACAATATGTGTATTGATTATAAACTCAGAAAGTAGTTCCCAGCAGTAGCTTCTCATTCCATAAGGCAGCTCTGCGTCCTCCATTTCCTTTGTCCTGTACAGGGATACTTCTCTGCCCTCTGCAAAAAAATTCCTTTATTCCTTTACTTATTTCTTAAAAGTAATACTGAAAGTTGTATAATCATATAAGGTAAAAGATTGAAGCTTTTGACCAAAATATATTGTTGCCAAATTCTGTTTAGTCACTGTGGAGCCTATTAATGAACAGAGATATTCATCAGAAAATCAAATTAACCAATAGGATATATTTAGTTGATTCATTTTCAGGCACTTAAAAGATGGATTATGTTGAACATAGAATGGGTCACATTGGGGAGAGCTCACTTGAATTTTTATATAGTGAAATTTGGAGTATGACCATGTTTACTAATGCCCTTTTTGTAAGACTATCTCAACTTATAGTGGATGATACAGAACACATTCCTCCTTCTCCTTTATTTGTTATCTTTATCTTCATTGAAATATGGAGTCAGATTCTTATCCTCCTTCTTTATCTCCATTAAACCACTGTCACTTAAGACAAATTTTGCCTCCCTTTGAATTGTTATTTACAGTGTTATTTTGCTTTAGTAGTGTAGAGGAGTATATGAAATTTCCAGCCTTCAAGTTTTCATGCAGGTATTTTTTGAAAAATCCTTTGATAACTTTGTGTAGAGAAACTGAATCTTCTCTTTTTTGACTTGTTCTACCTCCACAGTCCAACAGTCATCTTTTCTTCTGACCTCTGATCTCTTCCCAAGAAATTACAAATATATAAAATATTATGCCATTCACTCAGTTTTTTTCAGGGTAATTTCTTAGCAAACAAGGAATTTCTTCTCACGCTGTATGTACTTCATATTGTGTGTTTCAGCCACCAGTTTAAACATGCTTCTTGACTGATAAAACATGAATGGCAGTCTCACTGGCCCATCTGTATTTTTGAAGTCCTATAGCTCAAGACATAATATTTATGAAATTTCATATTCATTTGGATAGTGACAACATTTTTAACTTTAACTCTTACTTTGTTTCTGGGTTTACTGCCATAAAGATGAAATGCTTCAAAAGGGAAAGCATACTGGAGCCTAATTCTGTAGACAAAATCAAAACTTTGCACTGAATAAGAAGTTGTCTGGTTTTTTTTCATTTATATTTTCCTGCAAAAAAATAACATATGCCCTGAAAATTTTTGGAGCAATTTTCATGCCTTTGAAAGCATAAAGTCTAAGTCTGCCTAGCTGAGTCATTGGAGCTGAGTGCAAACCTACAAAAACCAATACAGCTCCAGCAACATGCAGCATTCAGCAGTATGTAACTAATGTAAGAGAGCTTGGAGTCGGGCTTACTGGTGTAGTGGTCATTCTCTGCAAATCAGTTTATAAGCTGTGCCCAAAAAAATATTGAAAACCAAATGAGCCTACAGCATAATGAATATTTTACTGAGCCAAATATTCATTGTGTAAAACCAAGTTATTCTAGCTTCCACACCTGTATCTAAAATAAGTACCACGCAACCAAACCTGTCTTTGAATAAATCCATCAAAATATGATTAAAAGTACAATAATAAGTAGGTTATTTAGTTCTCACTAGCTTTCATTTTTCTGTCATCATATTCTTCCTAATATGCCTTCAGGTTCTTCTTAGCAAAATGCATTTTTAATTTCTAACCATGCTTTCTTTAGCTTGCATCATGCAATATAGTTTGTGCTGATATGAATGCAGAAATTAATGTAACCTGTTTGTACATTTGTCAGCTTATAACTACCCCATTAGTTTCCATAGTGGCTAAGCAGTGGTTCCTTCCTTGTGTATCTGCTCTGCTGACCTCACCTATCAATGGGCCCACAGTGGAAAAGATTCTCCTGTTCCATATAATATAAATTAGCATGTAGCCCAGCTTATGCCTCTGAATTAATATAATGGTGTTATTATGGAGCGTAACATGGTCACTTTCTGTCAGTAGTTTGCTGGTTCATAGGATAATGGAATGTTTTTTCCTGTGGTTTAAATAGATTGAATATTTTTTAGATATATTTCAGCTGCTTGTATGACAGATTAGAATGAATGCTGTTAAGCTCTGGTTCTCTCTTAAGAACTATGAGGTAAAATGTACTCAGGTGACAAATAATGGTTTTGCTATGCAAGGAATAGCTAACTCTTTTCATAATGGCTACTAGACATATCAAACCACTCTCTGGAGGTCACTATGACATCCAGATATTAAAAAAAGTGTCAACTGAGTATTCTTTTTTTTCATCATCCCACTTCAACTCCTTATACGTTCAATGACAAAAAGGTAGACTGTCTTATATACTCTGCATACACTCTCCTACTGTCCTGGAGACCTGTGGCATCTGTGGCCACTAATATATGTGAGTATATTTTGGAAGAGCTGTTTTGCGAAGTAGTTGGAATGAGAGGCCCCATTTAGGGTTTTGCAAATAACTTTGGATTCTTTGTATTTGGGGCACCTTTTCCAGACAGCAAAATGACTGTTTTAAAACAAGCATCATCACACAACAGTGATGGTGATAAACACACTTCACAGTGGCCTCTGATTCGTGTCAGATCCCATTCCTACTATGCTTCTTTAGGCAATGTTCAAAGCCAGATGCAGCTGACTGATGACAATGTAACTGACTAAAGTTTCTCGTAGTTCAAATTCTGTCAGTAGTATGGATGTCATGTATCACCTTAGGTATGTGTAGTGGTGAATTAAACTGTAAGAGCTGTGCCTGCTCTTCAACACTAACTGCTTAGCCACCAGAAATGATTCCGTACTAAGAAAGCTGTTTTTATCAAAAAAATATCGTAAAACATGTTTGTGATTAGGAATTAAGAATGCCATTTTTTTTCACTTGGAGAAAAAAATAATACTTATAAAAACCATTTTCAACCAGTTTAAGAAGAGGATAAGAGCAAAGCTTGAGATCATGTGATTTATGTTGAGAGGAAAATTGAGGGGTTAGTTTTTATTTTCTCCCAAGTTCTTATTTTTATAGCTATCATTCCTGGTACTTCTCCACTGACACATCTGGCACCTCTGACTTTTTCTGGCATCAACAACTGACTCTGTTAGTGTACTCAAGAAGCCTGTAGATGTCTCATGCCACCCCTACAAAGAATCCAGAGCCAAGACTTCCTCAGTCAGAGGAGAGTGTCTATACTAAGAAAGTCCTCGAAAATTAGTTTTAGGGAACGTCTATAGTAACTGAAGTCTTGTCATAGAATCAGCTGAAATAAAGCATGCTGGAACCCATCTTAACTCCTACATTGTACAGTGATAGTTTTTAATTGTTGTTTTTTATAGTTTATGGTAGACTGTTTCCAGATTGTGTACTATGATAGCGACTCCTTGTGTCTTGTTTACTTTTTGCTATTTGAAGGGCATCATTCAATATAGTATCCATAAGGCTTCATTAAAGTGCTATTTAAAGTGGAATTTTCTACAGCATGTTATGCTACTGAGTTAGGAACAATGCTTCACATTACTTATCAGACAATATTTACTTTCAAATCAGAATAATCTTTAGAAGTATGTCAAGTTTGACTTGGTCACTTTGGCAAAGGATTGCATTTGGAAAATATTGGTAAAATCTGAGGATTAATTTAAACAATTTAAGATTAAAGTTACCAGTCTGACATAGGGAAGCCTAGCATGAGATGTGCTTAGTTTCTATGTTTTGTATCATAATCAAGAAGCACTGCAGATGGTGCTAGCCTTTCTTGGAGAGTTTAAAATACTATTTTACTTACTGTAGCAGTTAACTGATTCTTGGATGTCAGAATTAGGTAATCCTTCTATTCTGCTAAATCTATATAAAAGTATATAAAGCAACATGACAGCTTTACAGAGAAATTTAAATATGTTAAGTATGGTTGTCTTACTGACCATGAAGGTGAAGTGTGATTGCTGCTGTATAGAAAGCATGCTTCTTACTTTCATTCAAAACTGAGTTTAAGAAGAGAAGAGGTAAACAAATGAAAGACAGCTCCAGAAGGAAAATACAGCTCCAATAGCTACCAGCAATAAAAACTGTCTTACAAGTGTTTCAGAAATTTCAGAAATATTAACTGCTGAAGGAACGTGTAGCAGAACGTGGGATGACAGACTAAGCAATCATTCATCTTTTAACATCTGAATTATTTCTTGCTGACTAAAGAGAAATACATATCAGAGAAGTTAAATAGTCCCTTCCTTTTTTTATATATAATCCATAAATTCCAGATAAACCATTAATCTAAAAGGAACTAGAGTTAGTAAAAATGGCATTCAAATAATGTTTAAAATAGCTTTTTAAATTTTTTGAAAGTAACTGTGACTTTTTTCAGTATGTTTGCAATGTTCACACTCACTACCACCCTTTCAGCCCTTTCAGACAATGTTAATAGTTTTGTACTGTAACTGACATGCAAATAGATATAGTTGGAACCTTCTCTACACTTGTCATGGTTTAGACCCAGCCGGTGGCTAAGGCACACATGGTCACTCACTCATACCCCTCTTCTTCCCTCCCAAAGCAGGATAGGGAGAAGACTTCAAAGAATGCAAATCTCATGGGTTGAGATAAAAACAGTTTTAACAAATTAAGTAAAATAAACTACTACTAATAATAATAATAATGATAAGGGAAATAACAATAGGAAAAAATATAACACTGAAAGGGGAAAAGAATAAAACAACAGTAAGCACAAGTGATGCACAATAAAACTGCTCACCACTCACCAACAGATACCCAGCCTGACCCGAGCAGTGATCAGTCCCTTCCAGGTAACTCCCCCCAGTTTGCATACTTGGCATGACATGCTGTGTTATGGAATACCCTTTGTCTAGTTTAGGTCAAGTGTCCTGTTGCTGCTCCCTCCCAACTTCTTGTGTCCCTCCTCACTGGCAGAGCATGAGGCTGAAAAGTCCTTGATCAGGGTAAATACTAATTAGCAATAACTAAAAAATTGGTGTGTTATCAGCTTTGTCCTCAGACTGAAGCCAAAACGCAGCCCTGTTCCAGCTACTAGGAAGAAAATTAACTCTATCCTAGCTTAAATCAGGACAGTACTTCTCTATATGTTTGAGTTTCTGGTATGGAATAATAACCTGATAAAAAAGATGAACAAATTTCATAATTGTCAGAAGAAATTAACGTGAAAACATTTCTGTTGCATCTGTAATTAACCTTAGTTTATTTAATGCCTATATAGACATAGTTTTAAACTGAAAGATACATGATGTATGTGCAAGATTTTTTTAGATGTTTGCAAAAACTGTAGTTGATACTAAAGGAGTTAAGTTCATTTATGAAGTCTCCAACTGTCTTGTTTAGTCATGGCACCTGTGAAAGTGAAAGAAGACTTTAACATCTTGTCACTAATAAGTTTCTCACAGCTGACCCTGCTTTCAGCAGAAAACAGCACTTGATGACCTATTGAGGTCAAGCTGATTTCTCCTCTTTTTGCTACCTAGTTAGGAGTGAACGAAAAAAGTTCTGGGGTGAATTATGATGCAGTTTTATATCCTTAAGTGTCCTAAGAGGAGTTTTTTTTATGTGCTTTAGAAGCTTTCTAGATCATCCAGAGAAAAAATTTTGGCATGTAGAAAGTAATTTATGTAGTTGTTTGGGAGACAGCTTTAACCTCGTGGTTTGCTCATATTGTGCAAAAGAGCAAATTTAGCTATGGTGGAGCCATTGGAATACAGCCATTTGAAGAAAAGGTGATTGAAGGGTTTGTGAGGATATAATGAAGTGTTAAGTAATCTAATCATAATCTAATCTTTCTCCCTGGGGAAGTATGAAACAGAATTTGAAGCACGTGCTTCCAGACTTAATCTTAGTCCCTGTTTTTGAACAAGGTGTGTTCAAAAGACAGAGAAACAGTTTTTGACTGGACTTTGGAATTATCTTGATACCATGTGTAATCATTTCAAAGCATGCCATGGAAATTAATGGGATTTTTTACTGCCACTAGATCTGAATGTAATAAAATGCAGCTCTGGTTTGATACCTAATATTATGCCTCTGTGTTTAAAAAGGTTAGCAAAACTTCCAGCTTTGCACCTAACTGTATCAGTACATTTGGGTTCACAGAATTGAATCTCGAGGTATCTTTCCTTCTCTTGTTGGAAATAAGCAGGATTCTAACATGAAGGCACTAAACTGGAAGTCAGGACTTTTCTGCTTGTGCCTCAGACCTTTTGTGTGGTCCTGGACAAGACATTTGATTCCCACCACTGCAGTTTTCCTTCTGAAATCGAAAACATTGTTTTTGTCTTTCAAAGGCATTAAGAAAATATGTATTAATCATGTTTGAGATATTAAGTTGTAATGTCGATAGGTGACTATTGAAAGTTAGGTTTTGTATGTAAATTGCTTTACCTGGTAATTCCTTTAGGAAGTTTCTATTAAAAAGGAATCCAAAGAAAAATTCAACATCTTAAGTCTTAAAATATTCCTGATTTGGCAGCAGAAAACAAAATGAGGAATACCTTTAGTCTTACATCTACTGTTAAGTTCACAGTATGTCTAAAAGCAAGTTAATTTCAGGAAGTGAATCTTGACACTGCTTGTTTGGAATTTGAAAATTAGTGAAAACCAGATGTCATCATCTTAACTCTCAACTGAAGGCTCCTATGTAATGTTTATATTGTAAAGGTAAAGAGGCAATACTGATCCAGTTACCTGCATTATTAATTCAAGTAATATTTGTGGTATTGCTTGTGTCATTGCTACTGTACTTTTTGTGTTACAAGCTTTATAGCTTCTAGGTCTCTCAGTGGCTTAAGCAGGAGAAACCGATTTAAAGTCCCTGAATCAGTGGTGCCAATGAACTTATTATCCTTTATTCTGATTTATAGGTTTATGAACTTCCCCATGTTTTAGTGGGTTTTAAGAACTCTTCTCCAGTATTTGTCTACTTTTTAGTCTTGCAGAGGCCTGTAAGTGAAACTTGCTGGCACTGAAATCTTGCTTAGCAATTTGCTGAAGCCATGGTTTTACTATTGCTCTCCTGCTGTGCCTGAAATTCACCCATTTATGTTTTATGTATGACAGTATGAAACAAGCAGAAATAACCAGAATTTGTTTTATCAGGTTTCTGGGACAAATTTGTCAGCCTTTTGTCAAGCAAGACTTCTATTGTCCTCAGCAGGATTTCTGTGTGATGAAGGACTGCTGCATTTAGTGCTGTAAGTTTTTAAATTTTACACTCTTTGTGAATGAGTATTGACAAATGCAGTACTCTAGCACCTTATTTATGTTTTATTGAAAGTAGAGCTTGCTTTGCCTCCCTCTTCTCAATTCTTGTTGATTCAGACAAATCTACATGGATGATTGCTTCCTTAGTATGCTTATCTATCATCATAACTGTGAGGCCACATTAAACTTCAAAATCTAATTTATTCTCTATTTATACATACATGCACTCCCAAGCATTTGTCATGTATTTATATAAACTGTTCCCATGAAGCAGGTGACTACATTAGTTCTAACACCTCATTTCTCTGAGTATCTGAATCTTGTTGCTGCTGTGTCAAGCCTGCTGAATTTCTGGGTTTGTAGGGAGAAGTGCCAACAAAGCATAGATGTCTCTACATACAATTAGGTTAAACGTTTAAGACACCTTTGTGGGAGAGATCTCATGGGAGATTAGGATCCATTTATGCTACTTCAGAATTTTTTTCTTATTTGCTTAATTATTGAGGGGTTTGGTTTGCATTGTTTCTCATTTTGCACACAAAGCATTACTTAAGCTGCAACATTCAGTTACAGGTCTGATAAGGGTTCCAACTGTGTAATGTTGTCAGGAGGTCCACAGGACATTCCTGTTGCATTCATGCAATGAGAGGTCACCTAAGAATCATAATCTGTGCAGAAATTGCTCATCATGATCATTCCCATTCTTGTAGGAATTCTCCTTATTTCTCCCTCCCACCTGATACATGACACAGTATGATGGCACTCTATAGTCTTACAGAGTCAGCTGTCATCTCCTATTTATCATTTCGCTTCATGTAATTTCAAATAGGTCTGTGCATATGACTGATGCATGTTCCCATGAGATGTGAATACACTGCAGAACCTTCCTCAGACTGATCAGTTTGAGCCCTGTGTGTGTTCTTAGTGAACACTCTTGATATTATTGTCATCCGAGTTTAAAACTTACAGGTTGAATAAGTTTCTTCATGCTGTTGAGGTTAGTTTCTACTTACCTCTTTTCAAAGGCGAAATAGATATACAACCAAAAGAAATAGGTCTAAATAAATAGAGTGACCTTGAGATAGATATATATATTTGATATATAAAAATCACAGAAGTCACAATGGTAAGAGTTTGAAAGGAATTTTAAATATCCAGCTCCCATTTGAGTTTTTGAAGTCTCCTTTCTATCTTTAACCATTATAATATTCTTAAATCCCATGTTTCTTCCTCACTTCCTGATGGCAGTCAGCACACCAAACAGTTAAAAATACGGTACAGCTTCAAATACAATAACATAATTGTTACAAGTTGACCCAGTCGGCATCTGTTTTTGGCATCCTCTTCACAAATTATCTTGCAAAGATGCATCACTGCATAGACTATGAACTGGAGAATCTGGTTAAGGAACAATTTATTTGGTGACAGCACTGAGGTTTCTGGACTTTTTTTTTTTTTTTTTTTTTTTATGATTCAGTGGAAACAAAACATTCTGAATGGCTCCATGTACTTGAAATTTAACTGAAAAAGTTAGATTTTCAACTTAGGTCTTCTCTGCATATAAATTAAAAAAGAATGCATCCTGGACCAGTTATACTCATATTGCTTTATGGCACTTTTCTGTTTGGCTGAAAAAGCAGTATTCAATTTAAAAAACTTTAGTTTACACCACTTTGGCCAGCTTTTAAACACAGTCACTTTGTCATCTATGTTAATAAGTCATTTTAATAGATTTTATACAATATGTGGATAAAAGGGTTGTCCTCTAAAAGAAGAGCCCAAACTAATCATAACAGTAGACTAGATTCAAAATGGAGACTTAAAAGACCATAACTGTCCCTAGTAAAACTAAATACTTAAGCTTCTTACAAAATGTACAGAGAAATGTTAGACCCTTATCAATGGCATTTATACAAGCCAGTGCACAAACCAAATGTTTAGTGTTATGCATTTCTTTCCAAGGAATTCAGGTGCTGAACATTACTCAAAGCCCTGAAACCTCTCATGGAAACAGATATTCAAAGGAAAAAAAGTCTTTCCTTCAGAAAATATGTTTTAGCATTAAATTCCCCCTAAACTTTATTCGAAATCTGAGTGCTAGAATATTTTCATATCCTATGAGGCTAAACTCTTTAAGTTACTTAATGGGGCTTTCTTGTTCATTTACATTCTAAAATACTCTTCAATTTTCCACAATATACAGTAACCCAGGTAAGACACCCAAGATTTAACAGTGAAGCTGTTGGCTATATATCAACCTCATCCACCCACAACCCAAATGTTTGCATAGATTACTGGACCATAAAATTTTCTGGCTATAATTGTTATACCTTCTCCATCTTGCTGCAGATACAGCTGTTGGACTACAAGGGATGAAAGATGTAGCAACCAGTAGCTTTCTGTGCTTTGAGTGGTATCAAAGAGATCAGATTTTAAAATCATCATCATTCTAAATATATTTTCTATATATAGAAAAAGAGGGGAAAAAGACAGACAAGGGACAATGTGGGCCCTCTCCAGAAGCTATCAGGAGAGTTGGCTACCCTGGATTTGGAGAGGGCTGATGTTCTTAATGACTTCTTTGCCTCTGTCTTCACTGGCAAATACTCTGACCACACCACCCAAGTCTTAGAAGGCAGACGCAGGGACAGTGAGAATGAAGATCTTAGGCCCACTGTAGGAGAGGATTTGGTTCAAGACCATCTTAAGAAACTGAACATGCTTAAGTCCATGGGACCTGATGAAATCCACCCACAGGTCCAGAAGGAGCTGGCAAATGAAGTTGCTAAGCCACTGTCCATCATATTTGAAAAATCATGGCAGTCAGGTGAAGTTCCCAATGACTGGAAAAAGGGAAATATAGCCCCCATTTTCAAGAAGGGGAAAGTGGATGAGCTGGGGAACTACAGAGCAGTCAGCCTCACCTCTGTGCCTAGCAAAATCTTGGAGTGGAGACTCCAGGAAAGCATGCTAAGGCACATGAAGTACAACAAGGTGGTTGGTGACAGTCAGCATGGCTTCACTAAGGGGAAATCCTGCCTGGCCAATTTGGTGGCCTTCTATGATGGGGCTACAGAACTGATGGACAGGGGTAGAGCAGTTGATGTCCTCTACCTGGACTTCTGCAAAGCATTCAACACTGTTCCACATGACATTTTTGTCTCTAAATTAGAGAGACATCAATTTGATAGGTAGACAACTCGGTGGATAAAGAACTGACTGGATGGCCGCACGCAAAGAGTTGTGCTCAATGGCTCAGTGTCCATCTGGAGGCCAGTAAGGAGTGGTGGTCTCTCAGGGATCGGTGTTGGGACCGGTCATGTTTAACATCTTTGTTGGTGACATGGACAGTGGGATTGAGTGTAACCTCAGCAATTTTGTTGATGACACCAAGCTGGGTGGACTGTGGGATTGAGTGTACCCTTAGCAATTTTGCTGATGACACCAAGCTGGGTGGACAGTGGGATTGAGTGTACCCTCAGCAAGTTTGCAGATGACACCAAGCTGGGTGGTTCGGTTGATACGCTGGAGGGAAGGAATACCATATAGAGGGACCTTGACACTCTTGTGAGGTGGGCTGATGCAAACGACAAGAAGTTTAACCATGCCAAGTGCAAGGTCCTACACCTGGGTTGGAGCAATCCCAGACACAGCTACAGGTAGGGCAGAGAAGAGATTGAGAGCAGCCCTGCAGAGAAGGACTTGGGGGTGCTGGTTGATGAGAAAAGGAACATGAGCTGGCAGTGTGTGCGTGCAGCCCAGAAAGCCAACCATATCCTGGGCTGCATCAAAAGGAGCATGACCAGCAGGTTGAAGGAGGTGATCCTGCCCCTCTACTCTGCCCTCAGGAAACTTTGTCAGCAAGCCCTTGATTGTCATTAGCATCATTGAAAGTATTAAAGATCATTATTGTGCTTTTCCTTCAGAAAATGTGGTGCTGCTCAGCTGGTATTCTAATTTCTGTTACTCCCATTTCTTTGAATAACTACCTACTCTTAAAAGATAGTTTCTTTTAAAATAAAATTTAAAATGAGTGTTTTAATTGAAGGCAGAATGTTACAAAATATATACATCAAAATAAAAACATGAGTGAAACTAATTCATAAATCCTGTTTAGGAGTAACACCTTTATGATTCTGCTATTACTGCGCTGAAAATCAGTTATGGCATATCATGCCTTACTTTCCTCTTTAGAGTGTTTTTTTAGCTTAGCATATAGAAAGTTCTTTGTAGTTATTTTGGGTTGGATTTTGTAGGAGTATGCTTCCGTAGCCTAAAGTAAAATCACTTAATTGCTGGGAGGGCAAAATATGTAATGTGTTTAATATATTGAATCTTAATTATTCCATCCATATGTGTAGTCCCATCTGCTTAAGCACACTGCACTCAAAGAACAGGAGCCTTCTTCCTCCACCTTGAAGATGATTTCAACAAAGCAGCATAATTTGTTTCAAATAAATGCAATTCATTCTTTGTTGTAATAGCTCCAGGCAGATTGATCAGGGGTTAGCTGTAATTGCCAATGCTCCTTAGTACAGTACGGTTTAATTCTATTATTTATAGTGACACATGTCTAGAAGTAGGGCTCACAGCCCTACTGGATGAATCTCAATACTAAATACAGTATAGAAGTTTAGAGCTCTGAAGTTTCCCTCCCTAAACAACTTTGTGGACCAAAATCTAAAGCCACTCTGGGAAAATATATGAGTTCTTCCAGGAAAATATTGAATAATGAGATTGCTTGGTATGTGTTTTACCCATATTATTCAAATCTGTTCATTGGGCTTCTTAGAGTGTGCAGGGTGTGTCATTCATTTTTTAAGCTTTTCTGCTGAGATAATTATTCATGAGATTTGCATAGGAGTGTGTCAAGATGGTGGTGATATAAGATTATGTTTATGGGAGTTTAGTAAATTTAGATGCTAGAATTTTGTGTGTGCTTGTGCATAGAATTTCAGATAGGGATTTTGAATAAATTAATAAATATTAAATAATATATTGTAGGGACTGTAGCGCTAGAACAAAGGTCAATGGGTTAAAAATCCAATAGGGAGGTTTGGGTTACATATAAGGAAGAATGTGAGGGTGGAGTGGCACTGGAACAGGTTGCTCAATGAAATTGTAAAAGCTCCACCCCTGGCAGCATTCAAGGCTACATTGAACAGGGCTTTGAGCAACATGTTCTAGTGTAAGGAGTCCCTGCCCACTCCTCCCGCGGCAGGGGAGTTGGAATTAGATGATCTTAAGGTCCTTTCCAACCCTAACCAGTCTATGATTCCATGACTCTATATTGTGAAAACCCCCAGATTAATGTGTTTTTCTATGAAAACCTGAGAATTTCCTTGAAATTTATGTAAGCAATATAAAATGTTTTACCATTTTTATCCTGTGGTGGTGTTGTTGGTAAGATGTGTTTTATGGCATGATATTTAGAAGATATGAGGGAAACAGAAAGAGCTTTCTACATTCTTAAATGTTGAATGGACTGCTAAGGAAATTTTAAGCTGCATTCAAGCACAGCTGCAGAATTTAAGCAATAACTGTAGAAATTGTACAAAAAGTACAGAACAGCAATGTTCCACACTGATTTGGTCTTAATGTGCTCTTCTAAGGAAACACAAACAGTGGATTCTTTGGGGTTGGGGAGAAGTGTTGGGAAAAGGCTGTTTGTAAGAAATTACTTTTTTTTTTTTAGAAAAAGTATTTTGCTAACTTGCAGTCTGAATTCACTAATCAGGTTAAAGCCCTGGGCATTTGATTGTAACCACCAGCATGAAGTTACATATTTCAGAATCTTCAATATTTTCCCTAAACAACAGTGTTAAATCCCCTTTTACTGAAAAGAATATTGAAGTACAGTAATTTACCCATCTCGTAAGTTAATTGTAGAAATAAATAACAAATGATTTCCTAATTCCTCTCCCTATCTTTCTTGGTTGTTGATTTTTGGTAGATCTAAAACCAGACCATAAATATCACAGAATTCACTTTTTTTCCAAGTTAATAGCAACCTTTGCTCAGACTGGAAATATATAAAAAATACACTTTTATATGGTATTTTGATTATGTTATTTCTATTTCTGATTATATAAATACTTATGCAGGAAGCTGAAAATGGGTAAGGGGAATGAAAATGGTTTTTTTCTTTCTTGAGGAAAGAAAATGGTATGTTTCAAGTAGAGACTGTCATTTTCAATCAGCTTTTACTTTTTTAATATAGTTGGACCTTCAGAATTAAAGATCATACTTGCTTTTCATCAGAAATACAAATACTTTATTTCCCTTCTATTTCCAGAAAGACAAAAATGCTTTTTTATTTTCTTAGAGTCAAAGTAACTATTTTGAAAGATGAGGCAGGAACATTTTGATTACTTTAAAAAGGTTGCCAGTTCTTTTTTTTCCATATTTTATCTTTTTTGGAGGGTGTGCTCCTGAATTTGTTTTCCTCCAAAGCTCAGGAACAAAACAGCACTCATGTCCTCCTAACTCTTCAGAAATGCGTGCACATATCTTGGACTCTTTAGCAAAATGCAGAAGACATATGCCTCATCATGCATGTTTTAATGGTGTTGTAGAAAAAAACCTCTCATACAGAAATGATGTAACATGAACACAGCACAAAGTTATGAAAACAAAACCAAGTGACATTCTCAGAAAAAAAAAATAAAATAGAGTCTTTTTATGGGAAAAAAAAAAAAAAGAAAAAAAAATTTGCAGTGGTGTGAGAAATTTCCCAGGTTTTTTCAATGAGAAATAAAATGCAAGGTCTCAAATAGAAAATCAAGTAAAAGAAAACCACTGAAGATTCAAATTGTATTCTAACCAAGTATTATTGAAAACTTTTACTTTGTTGGAAGGACTGCAAGTGAAAATCATAATTCTTCTTTGTTATTCTACCGCAATGTGGCTGTTGTTAATAGTACTGAAGATCAGTAGAAGAACCGAAAGTCATTAAAAGACACTGGAGAAAAAATATTTTTATCTGTTTTCAAAAAGAGGATGTATTAAGGTCATAGAAATTTCTCTCATTTTCTGTCAAACACAGAAATTAGAATAAAAAAGAAACACTAAATGATTTGTTTTAAAAATCCAGTACATGAGGTTTATAGCATAGCTTGGTTTTGAGAGGGTCTTCTGGAGTTCATAATGTTAAAAATAGAGACACACAAAAACACACATAAAAAATGCATCACTTTATCATCCTAAATCAGCTTTAAAAATATATAGCATGTTATTCTCTTAGTCAATCAGCCTAAATGTTACTGGGATACTTAATATAAAATTTACTAAAATTTAATAAAACTTATTGTTAAGTCTTTGTATTCATGTGAAGCGAAATTCGAAATTAATATTTATAAAGACTTCTCTAATTCCTCTTGCTCTACTATCTGAAAGGTCATGCCTGAACAAGGATGTGTTCTCAGAATAACTAGCAATGCTGTCATGCGTCACCAGAATAACAAGTGTAAATTATTCTTTTTTTAAATATTCAGTGACTAGCTGTTGCCATGCATTCAAATAGTTTTTCTACCAATAAATAGGAGAGACACCCTAAAACATTATGGCAGGTCAAATTGCATGCTTACCCATACTGAGTCGCTGAGAGAATGGTTGTTTTTGTAACCAGACAATAAGGATAGCACATCTTTCACAGCTTAGTTCAAATAAGACTCTAACCCTTGAGTTTCTTGCCTTACTCCCTGCTTAGTTCACATAGTCCTGGTGTCTTGAAACTATTTACAATGAGAACTATTGTATAGCTTAGATGTTCTCTAGGTGTTGGATACCTGTGATTTAGTCCAAATGACTGCGTAGTTTAAACAAAATCTTCTCAAATGACTAGTTCTGCTTTTCTTTTCCACCTGCCACCTAGATGATTCTATTCCCAGCCTTCAAAAGGAGCTTTCAGCATCCACTATATGGAAAAAGTGCTTCTGTCAGGATTGCAGCTGAACCATGGATTCAGGTAGAGTGTAATAAAAGTCTAGCTCATCAGGTTTTTCTGCTTCCTGGTCTCTAAACATGACAGAAAAATGTCCATTTTGTTACCAGCTGCTGTCTTGTAAATCTTACACACTGTAAGTATTTCTTTAAAAATCTTTTTCTTTTTCTTTTGGACCTGTCCTTGAGTAAAAAGGCATAAAAAGACAGTTGCAATAATAAGTGGAAGGGAAAACATAGCAATAAATTTAAAATTTTTGGACACACAAATTACAGAAATAATAAAAATAAAGCATGAATCTGCATATATTTTTATGATTTTGAAACACAGGAGATAAGGGTATACTGTCCTGGATTAAAAGGAGCTTTCAACAATTACCCTTCTTGTAAAAGTAAAATAGTACTCTGTAAAATAATAAAAATTACAAACTACAATGCAGAGAAAACAAAAAGGACACTTTTATTTAACAGAAAAGAAATTCAAGTCCTTGTGTAGAGCCTTGCTGCTCCCTGAATCATCAAATAACCTTGTACACTATCAGGTGACATAATTTACTTGTATATACTTTTCTATTAAAATTTTACTTGACTGTGTAGGAAAATATACCACTACACTAAACATAACTGCATTTTATTATTTCTCTCTGAAAACGCAGTTACAGCTTCCTGAGCTATATAAACCTGTGACTTGGTGCCAGTGAGCATATCACAGTTTACCATAGAGTAGGCAATACTCTAGTTCAAGCACTGCTCTAATAATGTGGTGAAAATCCTTTGCAGATAATAGCAAGAAGCAAAACATGATAGCTAACTGGGCAGAGTAGTAATTCAAAGCAGCCCTGTAGAGAAGGACATGGTGGTGTTGGTCAGTGAGAAACTGATTATGAGCTGGCAGTGCGAGCTCACATCCTGGGAAGCCAGCCACGTGCTGGGCTGCATCAAAAGAAGCATGACCAGCAGGTCAAAGGAGGTGATCCTGCACCTCTACTTTGCTCTTGTAAGACCTCATTTGAAGTATTGTGTGCAGCTCAGAGGATGATCAGGGGGCTTGAGCACCTTCTGTACAAAGACAGGCTGAGAAAGTTGGGGCTTTTCAGCCTGGAGAAGAGAAGGCTGCATGGAGACCTCTTAGCAGCCTTCCAGTATCTGAAGGGGGCCTGTAAGGATGCTGGGGAGGGACTCTTTATCAGGGACTTCCTCAGGACAGGTTGTAATAGGACAAAGTGGAATGGGTTTAAACAGCAGAGGAAGTTTTCATTAGATACAAGAAGAAGTTCTTTACTGTGAGGGTGGTGAGGCACTGGAATAGGTTGTCCAAAGTGGTAAATGCTCCATCCCTGACACTGTTCAAGGCCAGGTTGCATGACGTGGTCTAGTGTGAGGTGTCCCTGCCTGTGGCAGGAGAGTTGTAACTAGATGATCTTAAGGTCCTTTCCAACCCTAACTATTCTATGATTCTGTGACTTACAAGTGTGAAAATAGTAACAATATAGTGAGGACTAATCAGTGATCTTTAATTTAAAAGTAACTGAATACATTCGCATTTTAAAACTTTTAAGATACAGACATGATTTCTTCCAGCTGTATACATAATTTGCTGCATTTTTCCTACATTGTCCTGGAATCATAACCTCAAAACCATAAGAAATTATACATTTTTACATTTAAATCCTAATATCTACTGAGGAAAACTCCATCTTTATCAGCTACATTTCTTTGGAACCTGGCCCCACTCACACAAAATGACAATTGACTCTCATTTGTGATCTGTTTGTTGTTGATTTGCAGTATGGGAACTTGTGAACTTAATAGAAAACTTTTATTCCACTTTCCCTCTTATTTTTGATGAAAAAACATTAACTGCTTACATGGGCCAAAGCAGTGCCCACTGTTCCTTTCTTAAAGCTTCCACAGACCTCACATCTTCCTTCAGCCATCAGGTGTCTAAAGTAAAATTATAATATAAAAGAAAATTCTGTTATAATTATAATGTCATATTTAAAGTAATTGAAAGAGCAATAGATAGAGAGTCAAGTAAATAACTGTCTTGTGTGGTTTGCTGGGGGGCAGAGGAAATTTGTCTACCAGCTTTTATGAAAAAATTATTTTTTGATGACATGAACTTTCACAGTTTGGTTTTTGATCTGGAATAAAATTTAATAGGAATAAACTATGCCATCTATTCTGTTGGAGAGGTATTTATATGTAAACTTTCATTTATTTATTTATTTCATAAATCTGTTAAACATTAATTTGTGATTATACATTCTTATTTATACTTACAGGCATGTAGATAAATACACTATGATTATGGAAGAACTAGAAAGGAGATATTGGAAAGTGCCAAAGATATTGTGATATAGCATGATAGCTATTGCTCAAAATATAAAAATATTATTGTTAATAATGTCTTGAATATGTATGTACAAACTTTTATACTTTTAGTCTGATATTTTTCAGTACTTTTTATAAAATATGCATAATCCTTCAATGTGAAAGCACAGTTGAAAATTAACACTTTTATATGTCATAGAAGTCCTAAAACAAAGATGTTACAAGATATAGCATAAGTTTTACGTAATACCTGACACTTTAAATTTTCATTAGCTAATTAAAAGATAAAAAGATAAATTTATTTTTAACAATCCACTAATTTCAGTAAAGTCAAAAGTTTGTAAAATGTTAATTATGACTAGAAAAAAAATGGGGCTTATTTCTGATGTATTTGAAAAATTGTTAAATATTTGTTCTTCCTTAATGGGGGAAGCTGGAAGGAAAGGTCAGTTTTAATAGTTTTGGGAGGCACTCACTTGTTACCACCCTTTCCCTAGTTGTCATTTTCTGTTCCATCAGCCCACACTTTCCCTTTCTTTCAGCTGCAGTTTTTCTGAAATACTTCATACTTTTCTCCGTTTGATTCAGTGTTTTGTTCAGCTTCTTCACTGTTGTTGCTTCAATAAAATTTGCTATAAAGTTTTCAGTCAAAGGGTTTTGTAAAGCATCTGACTCGCCTACAGCAATAACACCCAAAGCTGTTGTCTTTCTTGATATTTTTTTTTCAGTTTTTCCATGAGAATAAGAGAAGAGGAAAGTAAAAAAAAAATATGAAAAATTTTGCAAGTTTAGAGACGGTTGCAAATATGGGTATATGAATTTCACAAAATATAAGGCGGCAATGTTTCATCTTTCTTTGGTTTGAAGTTGCCTTCACAATCTTAATATGACTGAAGTGCTGCTGTGTGGCTGCACTAGCACTTCCACTCTGTGGTGGTTGCATAATTGTTGATTTAAGCAGCAAGTCAGCATTTTATCATATGAGTCTTTTTCCCCTGGCAGATGAATAAACTGGAAACTGAAATTTTTCATCCTTTTTTATTTGAATATAGACTTTCCTCTTTTTTATCTAAGGAAAAGATATGATCCTTGAGAGCAGAAAATGTTTAAAAAAAATCATTTTCACAACCCCAAATTCTCTAACTCCTAACAATAACAAGTAGTTGGATATGCATATTGATTTATTGATTTGTTTATTTTATTTCCATGTTAATTTTTTTACCTTTGTTTCTTTTTCATCATGCATTCTTTGGATATCTTAATGGTCTCTCATTTTTTTTTCTATTTCTATCCTATATCTATTATGAGCTCTGGGTTTGGTTTGTGTTCTGTTATCCATCCCCCTTACTAAAGAAAGCAACTTGACAGCCACAATTTCCAACTTTATAGTACCGCAAAGATGACAGATTAATGAAATATCTAAGTGCCGTATTCTGGATGTGTTTAAATTTCAATTGATTCTTGAGTTAAAAAAAAAAAATGCAGCTACTATCCATTTCCATAAATGTATATGTAAGAAAAATAGCACCTATAAGAATATTAACATTCTTGAAAGAACTGCAAATGATTCCTAGCATGCACAGCTTTACAAGTTATGCTAATTCTTGTCTCACATGCATATCTCAGACAAATAATTTTGCCAAGTATTATTTGCTGAAATACAGCACTTCCATTCTTCTGCAGAAACACTGACAACTGAGTTATAAATACATTTGAATAATTTCTCTCCATTTCTATGTAATGCATAAATCAAGACTAACACCCTGCAGGTTTCTGGGATTTGTCTTTGTCCAAATTACAGACTTACAATGTTGCAAATAGTTTGCATGTTTAATGAATATTTTCAGAATGTTTATTGAAAACAAATTATATATTGAAATAAGACATCTGATGCTCGATTCACAAAGTAACATATTGATACATTCTTATTGTGTTATAATGTATCAATATTATAACGTCCCCAGCATAGTATAATTTTCATTTCATAGTATTAGACCTACACATACATTATTTTCATTTCTAGGTTACAAAAATATTTAGCATTTAATTTAATATAACAATGTAAGAACAGCAATATTGATTCAGCTCAAAGGTATTGACAAGTTGTTAGCAAGAAAAATAATTCTAACATTGAAATATTAAGTAGCTTAAATGCTATACATACATAATCATGAGATTTAAACTCGAGTTTCCAAAGATTTTTAAAAACTATATATGTTGCATCAATTACCAAATGAGAAAACTTTGCAAATCTTGATTTCTACTCATTTTCTTGTGGTTAATATGGATGCTTAATTGCAACTATCACACACAGGACGTATCTGGAGATCCTCAGTATTCAGGTATAACCCACACTGCTGTGCAACATGCCAGACAGATGTTCCAGTGATCAGATGCTGCACCATTTCTTTAGTCTGTGACACCACGTCTAATGCAAGTCTGCACAAGTATGCCAGTGTACATGGTCACAAAAGCAGAGCATACCTTTCTATGTGCCAGGTCATTCACAGATGCTATTATAACTAGACAAGGTTAAAGGATAAAATAATGACCTTTTGCAATAACAGAATGATGTTATAGAAGGAGAAAACCATAAAATGCACTACAATGTATGCAATAGTCATGCGTAATTCTTAATATTATCTTCAGGAATGCCATATCAAAGGTAGTTCCCTCTTCTTTCCTTACAGTAAGCCAAAATCTCTTTCTGTTTTTTTCTCTGGTGTCTTTCATGCCTCTTATCTAAGATGTTACTGGCTTCTCCTGTTCCTCCTTCCCTATCATTATTCTTCCTGTTTGGGAAAGATAGAATCACAGATATGTTGAAAATCTGTTCTTTTTAGAGTTCATTCTAGTGTGGAACACATTAGTCTCAATTTTCTAGTTTCTTTTGACTGACATGAAGTACTTATGTACTACATTGGTGTGCATTACTTGTTTTTCCTTTCTTCTGTATGCTTTTGTTGCATATTCATAAGTCTTTCCCAGTTGCAGCTTGCTAAAATGCTTAATAAAAGACCCTTGGACTTTTGAAAACTCTTGGTAAAATGATATGCATAATATTATGAAAATTAATAACTCCACAGTTCTCAGTAGATGCAGAACTGTGCATTTCTGCACATCATAAAGTGATTTCATGTGATATCCTGAGTGCTGACATGTGGGGAATAGCTGCTTACACTGAGATCACGTTTCCCTTCTGTTTGCCTAGCTTTGAGATGCTGATGGTTTTATAGAATGTCCTCTGGGAGCAGTGTTATGATAATATACATTTTCAAAATCTGCCATAGTTGCATGTAACCACTAGTAAAAGCGGGACTAAGGTAGTGCAGCATTCTATATATTCTGCCCAAGAAGAGATATAAATTAGAGACATATGATTGACTACAACATCAATAATGGATAAGAACTTGACCTCAGCTGCAAACAGGGGTAAAGAAGATGGTAGAGGCACATGTTATGCCCTGTTAGGTAAACACAATAGCTGTTTCTCACTTCAAATGCCATTTGTTTAGCAATAACCTTGACCATTTTCAATAATGGCTTTATCTGTGCAAGAAAATAATTCTCTCTGCTCTGTGCTACTACGGTCTTCCCTCCTACTGATGAAAACCTTTACTTCTTCATTTTCATTGACTTCAGTGCAGCCTTTAGCGTCATGCCGCTTTCTAAGATACGTAGAGATTTCTTTCTTTACTATTTAGTTTCAAATTTTTGTCCATGTCCTGGGTTCAGCAGTAGCAGTCATTTTTCTCCTTATTAGTATCTGTAGCAACGCTGTGTTTTTGACTTTAGGCCTGGGAATAGCACTGATAACACCGATGCTTTTAGCTGTTGCAGTAATGTTTAGTCTGACCAAGGACTTTCTGAGCCTCATGCCCTGACAGGGTGGAGGGGAAGCAGGGAGAAAGCAGAAACAGGACACCTGACC
Organism: Psilopsiagon aurifrons; assembly: GCA_025447955.1. Lineage (NCBI taxonomy): Eukaryota > Metazoa > Chordata > Aves > Psittaciformes > Psittacidae > Psilopsiagon > Psilopsiagon aurifrons. The sequence goes on from JAOEHY010021869.1 coordinate 22,579, forward strand.
CAAACTGACCAAAGAGGTATTCCATACCACAGCATGTCATGCCCAGGATGTAAAAACAGGGGCTGGGGACCCGGAAGGGTTGAGTTCATGGCTTGGTTGTTGAGTGGTGAGCAGTTGTACTCTCTTCCCTCGTATTTATCCCTTGTCATTATTATTATTGGTGGTAGCAGCAGCGGTTTGTGTTATACCTTAGTTACTGGAGTGTTCTAATCTCAAGCTGTGGGATTCTTTTGATTCTCCTCCCCATCCCTCCAGGAGCAGGAGGGAGGAAGGAGAGGGGGGATTCCAGAGTCTGTGGGGTTTTTCGAGTTACAGCTGTTTTTAAACCACTACAGTCCACTTTACTGTTCTGCTGTTCTGCTGTGCTTTTATGTGTATGGCAGTGTATGTTGGTTTCCCTGTACGAAGGCCTTCCCTGCTGAAATTTATAAAAGCTTATTTTGGCGATCTGCATCAACCTTCTTCATCAATTTATTGTTCCTTCTAACTCCACATATACAGAGACAATAAAATGCACTTCTGAGTTGAAATTTTAATGTTTTGTAAAAACTTTAAGCTTTCTAAAAATGCAGTGATGTTAAGAATGTTTGTGAATGGCTATGTGCATGTTTACGGCAGGTTTCTTTACTCGGCATGTCAAAATTCAGCACAGAGATTTTAGGAAGCATGTCTCCACTCTTACCTCTGTATTGCCCAGTCATTTCCTACTGATATTTACTTGTTTTCCTATTTGCCACCTTGCAGTTGCTGCTGTGAGAATCCCTGGCGTCTGAATGTAACTTGTAGCATGCTCCACCTTTAGAAATCTCTTGACAAGACACATAAAGCATTACAGAACTTTGAGCAGCCATGTACATTCATTCAGAAAAGCTGCAGCCTATGTACCTCTTAAAATTGTCCTGAGAGTTTAGTGTTTATTTTTTCTGTCCCCATAAGGGATAGACATTTATTAGGTTCAGAAATACTACAAGGTTAAATTGCACCATTTCTAATGTCAGGAGAATAATTTTTTATGCAACTTATGAGACTGGTGTTCAGTTTAATAGACAAAGGTAATAATGAACCAGCACTATCTTGTAACATTGAGAATTTGTAGATATTTGCTCAGTAAGATGCCAGATTCTGAACAGAGTAACGCTAATACAAATGACATGCAAAGGGCATGAACACCTCTGATACACTGACTTCAACATCTGCTGTGACTTAAGCTGGGAATGGATTTTGGGCTTTTAATCTAGCTGTTTGGGTTGGGTTTTTTTTTTGTTTTTATTTCATGTGTTCCAGGAGCACACTTTAAGCTTTAATGTTAACTAAAAAATGCTTGGGAAGTCAAGCCTTGCTCCAAAGTATGCTGTGCAAACTCACCAACACCCAAACAATTAGAGCAGTCTGCTTGTAATTACAAATGCAGGTTTTGGACCAGGATGGTCTTATATGGGAAGCAGAAATAATGCTGAATATAAATTCTTAGGTATCCCTCAAAGTTTGTCCAGAATATTGTCTTGGACACAGTTTTAGCTGTCTCAGATGGCATGAGAACTAAACCAATAATTGAGCAGTGTAAATGACGAGGTCCAATGCTTTACTTTCTCCTTAGCTCACTTTTATTTATCAGTATTGATGGAGCCAGAGCATCTGCTTTTCACAACCCAGTTCATGTAGTCAGTGAGACAGCTTTTTGTGAGATATTTAAGGATGCAAATCCACTGATTTGTTTACCTTGCTGAATAGATATGATCCATACAGGAGCTAGTCCCTAATGAAGCTGTGAAGTTTCCATCAGCATAATCTTAAAGCATATGGATAACTAAACAGGATATAAATAAGTGTATAGATATTACTGTCTTGTAGTGAAATGCAGTACAAAATATTTATGGTCATGCTTTCTAAGGAACAAAAGGATAATATAATGGCCACTCTGCATTTTGTCCTTGCTACCTAGAGCAGAGTCATTATAGTAACTAAGTACTCATCCAAAGCACCTGTCAATCGCAGCTAGAAAAAAATTTAATATCTATTTTCTAGGTTTGGGATTTTTTTTCCATTTTTCTATCATATGATTTGCAAATATGTAAAAGATCTTTTTTCATCTAAGTAACTTCACTATATCTAAGCTCTGTGTAAAGATTTCTTGAGGATAAGCTATATGGATTTTAGGAGCTAAACAGATTTTTCTATCAGTATTTTAAAGATCCACATAATGAAACACAAATTGAAGGGGGGTTTGGTGTGTGTGTGTGTGTGTTTGTTCTGGAATTGACTTTGGTTTATATGAGGCATTTCCAGTTGGTTACGTATTCTTTATTTATCAATTATTGGCTCAGCTGATCTTTTAGAGCCCTTCTTGCCCATTCTATGCTGTGTGTAGTCAATCTACCTATTTTTTTTGTTTTGTTCCATCACAAAAGACATTTTTGATGTTAAGTTTCTCTGAAAATTTTTGGGGAAAAAATATTACATAAATGGAAAAGACAATTTCATTAAATGTCTCTATATGAGGTAAATCAGCTGGTGTATTGGTACCAATTCTTTTCATGTCTACATAAATGCTTGTCAAATTCTTAGGTTGTCTGCATAGATGCGCATGGGATTGTTCTGTGGTATACAAGACCAGTGTTTCTTGATAGATATAAATGAAAGACATTCCCTTGACTGCCTTATAAACAGAGGGATTTATCAAGGGCTTGGATCCAGAATATTCAGATATGCTGAAGCTGAAGTTTCTTTTCTAGAATGTACCTCAGCACATATCAGAAGGAATCACGAGTCCATGAGCCCCAAACAGATTTTGTGTTTATAGTACATTAGTTGCTCCTGCTTGAAAAAGTGCAGTGAAACAAGTTTACCTTGCAAACAATTGTTCCAACCTTTAATTTATGGCAGCAATAGTGGAAGGATGCTGAAACAAAGCCCTGCAGTTTTTCTTTTAGTTAGTATTTCTCTCCTCAAGCTTAGTATTTGACTCATCATGAGGATTTGTCCTACTTTTCTACTCTCATCTAATGTATTAGGCATGCAGGAAAAAAGAATTAATTTGCAAGTAACTGTAAATAAAATTTAACAAAGCATGCCAATTCTCAGACAATCTACTTTAACTGTGATGTTGTGTTATTGAAATCACTGTGTATATGTAAAATTTTAAATTATGTTATACTTCGTTATAACGAGGCTGGATTTAGTCTTATAGAAAGGTGGGTACTTCTGAATATAGGACATGCAAGTAATTACTGGGGCAAATGCTGCACTCTACTAAGAACATCCTAGTTATATAAGAAGGCCAACGTGAGTTCACTGTCTTTTCCTGAAGTGGCACCATGTGTGTAAGATGTGTAATTTCAAGGATGGAATGACAAATAAGCCCTTGGCTAATTACTAATAGGGTAATTTTAGATTCTCTAACTGTGATGAGTAATAGTCACCCAACCTCACCTCTTGTGAAAAATCTGTCTCTGGCAGTTAATTTATTTCCATTGGTTTTTGTCACTGATGTAAGTAATCCCATTGGATATCTCTTGATACAAAGTAGTCCAGGTCGATAAGGCATGACAAGAGGTAAAGGCAGAAGACAATTCAGTGGTGACAAGAAATGTCGATCCATTGAGAATCCCCTTCACATTCATAAAGCTCTATCTCTAAGTTGTCTCTTTGCTTTTCCAGCACTCTTTCATAGCTACAGTATCTCAGGATTTGGAGGGATTGGCTTTTTTCCTCCTTCATTTCCTGTACTTCTGAAAAATATGAACAGTTTTGATAAACTGAGGAAATGAGTAAGCAAGAATCATTACTGTTAAAGAAACACATGATGATGGAAATCAAGTGGAAGGAGAGGAGAGAAAAGGATGGCACCCTGAGTCTCATGGGAAAATAGAGAGGATCCATAAAACAGTTACATGCCTGTGAACAACAAAAATACAGAGTGATGTGAGAAGATACTCTTACATCACTGTCACTGTCACAAAGAATGGGACCAACTGTGCTGATCTTTAACATCATGACTTCCTCAAAAGGGTATTTTACTTTGTTCTTTCAGAAAAGATTTATATTCTATAAGATATTGCATTTCAGATGACATTTTAAAAAGTATAATTTGAAACAGCATTATTTTATTTCATATAGCAGAGCATGCAAATAAATTTAGCAGGTGTTATTAAGAGCTGGTAGGGGGTGAAAGGTAAATAAAAATTGCTGATAGGGATCTTCTCAGCCTGCCACTGCTGGGACCCTGCAGAGACTAGTCAGTCTTAGTTAAAGCTGCAGTATGATTGCTCTTTATGGGAAATCTTTCTCTTTTTATATTATCTGTGAAATCTATTTACAGAAATGGAATTTTCTATTCACCTTTCCTAAGAGCATTTTATTTTGTTACTCAAAGTGGAAGGACAGTCTGCAGCTATGTATGGTAAACCAGTGTGATTCATTATTAGGAATATAAATGAAATGTTTTCCTAGAAGCTCTCTTTTTTCATTTTCTGTAAAGGTCTAAAAAGTTCATTGGTTGGACTATTCACACACTACCAGCTATTACACTTTGTCACTTTTATCTTGGTTTCATTTTCTTTTCTTTTTCCTTAGCACGTTTGCCTAAAAGTAGGCCAGCATGACAGATTGATTGTGGACTAAAATACTTTCATAATACTGTGTTCTGGACTTTCCAGCTTTAAAAGCACTCTGAAAAATACTGTGCTTACAAGAAAACTGGCATAGTCAATTTATTGTTTTCTATTGTCTTCAGTAGAATTTATTTTGAAAAATAAGAAATAGTTCCTGGAACTGGAAAAAATCAGTTGTGATTTCCATTCAAGTTCTTTTGCAAATTCATTATTTTCTGGGAATGGAAGAAGGGTATTTCTTCTCAGGAAATATGCACATCCTGATAGTATTGCTATAACGAAATGGGTAGCTATTATAGAATGAAGTTGACACTGTGGCAATGACATGACTTTTCACTGGTTTTTAGATCTGATTCTCTTCTGATGATAAAATTCCCATTCTGCTCTCCTAAAAGGTAAGAAAACAAGTCTGCCTATATATACTTTTTTCATCTTTTTGCTGCTTTTTTTTTTTTTTTTTTTTTGCTGAAGCTTTTTTCTACCTTTCTGGAGCAAATTGATCTCCCGCTGTTTGTGGCTTAATCAAGATATTTCTTAGAACAGGTACTTGACTAGAATTTCTGTGGAGACCACGAGGCCTTGAATGAACAAGCAGCTCCTGGAAAAACTCACATGCAAAAACGAAGCCTACAGAGGGTAGAAGCAAGGACAGATAGCCTGAGAGGAATAAAGAGAAATTGTCCAAGCAGCCAGGGTTCAGGTAAGGAGAGTAAAGCCCTGATAGAATTAAAACTGGCCAGGAACATCAATGGCAACAGTAAAGCCTCTGTAGGTATGTCTGTGATGAAAGGAAAATGAGGGAAAATGCGGACCTTGTCCAAAAGGAAATGGGAGACCTGGTTACCCAGGACATGGAGACAGCTGAGGGGTTCAATGACATTTTTGCCTCAGTCTTCATTGGCACTTTGCTATAGCCCCACTGCTTGAGTCACAGAAGGCAAGGGTACAGACTAAAAGAAGGAAGAATCACCAGTTTCAGAAGGCCATAAAGTAACTGGTGGATGAAATGGCTAAGCCATTATCTATATGTCATGGTTTAAGCCTACCTGGCAACCCAGAACCATGCAGCCACTCTCTCACTCTCCCCCACTTCTTTCCTCCACTCCCAGAGGGATGGGAAGGAGAATCGAAAGAATGTAACTCCCACAGGTTAAGATAAGAGCAGTCCAGTAACTAAGGTATAACACAAAACCACTACTGCTACCACCAGTAATAATAATGATAAGGGAAATAACAAGGGAAGAGAATACAACTGCTCACCACCCGCTGACTGATACCCAGCCCGACCCGAGAAGTGATCTAGCCCTTTGTTGTGATTTAAGCCCAGCCTGTAACTCAGAAACCACACAGTCATTCGCTCACTCTCCCCACTGCCTCCCCCTGCTCCCAGAGGGATGGGGAGGAGAATCGAAAGACTGTAACTCCCACGGGCTGAGATAAGAGCAGTCCAGTAACTAAGGTGTAACACAAACCACTGCTGCTACCACCAATAATAATAATGATAAGGGAAATGACAAGGGAAGACAATGCAACCGCTCATCACCTGCTGACCTACACCCAGCCCGACCAAGCAGTGATCTAACCCTTCCAGGTAACTGCCCACAGTTTATATACTGGGCACGATGTGCTGTGGTATGGAATACCTCTTTGGTCAGTTTGGGTCAGGAGTCCTGTCTCTGCTTCCTCCCAGTTTGCCCTCTTCTCTGGCAGAGCATGAGTCTGAGAAAGTCCTTGGTCAGAGTAAACATTACTGAGCAGCACTTAAAAAACATTGGTGTTATCAATGTTGTTCCCAGGCTGAAAGTCAAAACCACAGCACTGCACCATCTACTAAGAAGGAGAAAAATGGCTGCTACTGCTGAACCCAGGACACCATAACATCTGTAAAGTTATGGCAGTCTGGTGAAGTTTCCACTGACTGGAAACATAACCCCCATTTTTTAAAAGCAAAAAAAAGTAAGATCTGAGGTGCTACAGGTCAGTCAGTCTCACCTTGGTGCCTGGCGAGGTCAGGGAGCAGATCCTCCTGGAAACTATGCTAAGGTGCATGGAAAATAAGGTGATTGAGAGCACCCAACATGGCTTCACTGAGAGCAACTCGTGCTTGATAAATCTGGTCGCCTTCTATGCCAGGGTAACAATTATGGTGAATAAGAGAAAAGCAACTGACATCATCTACCTGGATTTGTACAAGGCAACTTGTGTTGGGCATCTTGGGATTGAGTGAAGTTTGCTGACAACAGCAAGCTGTGTGATGCAGTCGACACTCTGAAGGGAGGGAATACCCCCTAAAAGAGGGTAGATTTAGATTAGATAATAGAGAATAAATTCTTTACTGTGAGGGTGGTGAGACACTGGCACAGGTTGCCCAGAGACATTGTGGATGCTCCAGCCCTGGAAGTGTTCAAGGCCAGGTTGGATGCAGCTCTGAGCAACTTGGCCTAGTGGAAAATATTGGAACTAGATGATCTTTAAGATTTCTTCCAACCCAAACCGTTCTATGGTTTTAGGATGACTATTCTATGATACTGAATTGTTTTCCACAAGCAACATTTTCAATGCTCAGCTCACCAGTACAGACACCAAAGATAGTTTCCTACCAAGACAAGAGAATACTGGCAGGCAGTGATTCATTTTCTAACTCTAAATTCTCTTTGTGCCTTAGTAATTTTGGGCAGCGATGAGTTTTTAGTATTTTGACTGAGAAAGGGGTTACTCTTTGTAAACCTATGTGTCTTCCCTGTCTTCTCTACTGCACACAACGACCTTTCTGACACTGCCAGAAGCTTCTTCAAGGTGCAGGGGAAACTCAACAAGCCTTGCCCTTTAAGTCAGGCTGCTGCATGTCGCAAAATGCTATGCCGTGACCAGCGATGTCTGTGTGCTTGCAGGTTAGGGAAGAACACATTGCTATTGCTGGTCAGTAATTAAACAGCCAGCAATGGTTGAATCTGACAAGCAGAAGCTAAATGTGCACTTGTTATCTTTGGGGTTTGATTTGTTTTGGTTTTAATTATGCAACACTAAATGCAAATTACATTGCCTGTAGACATTTTGGCTAGTGTCAATGGGACCACATTTTGTGCAGAGCTTATATAGTTTTTTAACAAGCCTCATATGCCCTTACTTTCGATTTTTTTCCTTTCTTTCCTGTGTATGGAGAGAACTATGAACGACTGATTATGCCTTTCATATTTATGGTGTTCATATAATCTGTATCTGAAATAGTTAGCTTTATGAGCAAAAGTGAGAGGGTCTTTCTTCCTCCTTACTATGAAAACACTTTTTATGAAATCTGAGTTATTTTCTGCCCTGATATCACACTGCTTAAGTGACACAGAGAGCATGGATTAAAATTGCCAAGTGGGGAAACATTAAAAACAGGAATTAAACAAACTAGTCTGTAAGTTACTTTGGCCTTGGCTTCTCTTTTGAGCATTATAGCGCTTTTCTGGACTTGCTGTTAAGGAACAGACAAATAGGCAGTACTGAGCAACTCATTATTTACAGGCAGAAATAATCAAGAATTGTAAAATACCTTGCTTCTTTTATTACTCACAGACTTTTATCATCACTTATGGATTAAACATAGAATCAAATAAATAAAATTCAAATTATTTTCATGCTGTACAAGGGGTTTTAAAAATATTTTTGGTTATGGACCCACTCTTCACAAATTACCCTGTATTATGCTGTGAAACTTTTAAAATGAATGCTATTCAATCTTAAATCTTTAAATTCCTATTTGCATAAAAAGAATTGGACCTTTTTTTCCTATTTTAGGGCCTGTCCTGGTAGGACTAAATTAAATAATGTTATGCAGAATTACAGCATTGATTTCAACCTGTTTCAAACTTGTTTCTAAAAACTAAAGAATCCTTAATAAGCAAACGATGAAGTGGAAAAACATAATAACTTTAGTAGAAATTCAGGAGGTTATATACCCACCAGTACAGTACTGTGCATTTTTGCAGGAAAAGAAAAGAAAAGGAAAAGAAGTATAAATTTTGCCCACCAAGGTTGACACCTTGGACTTCTCCATATATCTTCTAATCCTTACAAAACTGCAATGTCATGAAGATAAATATTGATACATTCCACATGTTTCTGTTGAAATGTCTTTGAAGATTTCCAAATACAAAATAAATGTCCTTTATCAATGAAGAATATTTCAGCTATCTTTAACTTTCTAAAACATTTTCATTCTAAATAAACTATAAACATGCATGCTTTTTAAACCTGTGTGCCTTTTTTTTACAGTCTTCAATTTCACTTTACACCTTGCTCTGATAATTAATTTGATTGTACTAAATGTGTGATAGTCAGAACTATTTTTTCTATGACTGAAGTTGAAGTTCACATGAGTATTATTGGAAAGCTTCCTTCTTGATATTCATAGATAGTATCAGGGTTGGAATATGAGTTTGCAGTTACAATAATTCAGATGCTCCTTTTTTTTTTCCTCCTTTGATACTGTTACATGAGGATAAAACACACCTAATATTAACCTACTTTTAGGCCTGTACAAGTTTTAAAAAGTTGCTATTAGAAAACACCACTAGAATGCTTGAAATACTTGGAAGAAATTAACATGTGCCCCAAGCCAGTCTCTCAAGTGGCATAAAGCTGCCTAACTCAATGGAGTTATTCCAAATATCTGGCCCTTCAAATTCAATCCCAGTCATTTGATCTGTCCTAGAGAGATTTCCTTTTTTCACACTCCCATGTGATGTGAAAATTGGTATTCACACAAGGTCCCAACTGGTAATGAGAATTCTGTCAGTTGTATACTTAGCAGTACAGAAGTTGAAAGTCCTGCCTCACAAGACTTCGGTATCTGTTTGGAGCGTACTCAACCTCGGTGTATTTCTAAGGACAGAATGGTGAGCATTCTGGAAAATTAGTAGAGTGTATACTTACATTTCTTCATTTCATATTTACTTTGTCAGAATCTGTCTATGACATGCCTATCTCCCTTTCATCCTGACTCCAAATGCTACTATCTTTCTTACCTCTTAGATACATTCACTCTCAGGGAGCCCTGTCATTTTAGATATAAGAGGAGTAAGAACACAGCTGAGATTGTCAGGTTTATAGATCTCAGCCTGTATGTTCAGAGGTAGGGGTATGTTTTAAAAGAAGATCTAGAAACCAGAGAAGGATTTCAATGCTGAGTTATTCAGCAGTGTAGTGAAACTTTCAACTGTTTAGCAAATTACCATATTAACTATCAGGCTAACCATTATTTTCTTTCTTTTTTTTTTTTCTTTTTTTTTTTTTTCCCAGGGGAAATTATTTTAGGAACTTAATAACAAGAACTGTGTGTCATAAATTTATTGAGCTAGTGTTAAAAAATTCTACAGACTACATGGGCTGGCTTCCTGGTGTTATGGACAACAAAGATATATATTGGTGTTACCTTGACAGAAGTGTTTTGCACCATTTTAGGTTCCTGTCTCTTTTGCAATTGGATTTTAGCAGTTGTATTTAGCAAAGTATTTTTTTTGCTGCTGCAGCTTTGTTGTGACATCCCTGAGGGAAAAAACAGACTGTTTAATGCACTCTTGTCCTACTATCATAAAAACATCAGAGGTATTGTGCTGCTCATCCTTAGAAAAATATTCTTCTGCTGAAGAATTTAGAAATGTTAGGTTTTTGGTCTGTGCATAATGCCATGCTGTTCAAGGGTATCTTCCAAATACTCAGGGAGCAACTTGTCTTTTAAATACATTTTTTAAAACTGTGTTCCTAGTACTCTATTGATTTTGATAAGGAAATAATATATGTTAAATGCTAAACATCATTTTTAAATAAACTGCAAGCTTTTAATAATTATAATAAATCAATCATATATATATAGTTTAAACTCAAATTTTGTCACACTATATCCAGTACCTGTATGTGCAAGTTCTGAAACACTGTTCTCAGGACAGTAGGAGCCTGTACTTCTTTGTGTGTAATGCAGCAAGTAATACTGTACATCTTTGTTTAACCAACTAATGTAGAAATTTGTGCAAGCACAGGGGATGACTTTTAGAAGCAAGTGGGAGCACAGCTACACCTCAGATTTTAATGGTGGAGAGGGGAGAAGAATTTTTTTGTTTTTTGAATTTGTGAAAATGTATATATGTCATGGGTTCAGCAGCAGCAGTCATTTTTCTCCTTCTTAGTAGCTGGTGCAGCTCTGTGGTTTTGGCTTGCTGCCTGAGAACAACGCTGATAACACCAATGTTTTTAGTTATGGCTTAGTGATGTTTGGTCTGGCCAAGGACTTTTGGAGCCTCATG
>JAOEHY010021874.1:0-27715 GCA_025447955.1 Psilopsiagon aurifrons
ATAAACTTTAATGAATTGTTTTAGTATGCATCACTAGGCCAGCAAGAGTGTTGGTATTCCTGTTTTATGGATGATGCCCTCCCTCCTCCAATTGGCCAATGGCGAAACCGCTTCACCGCAGACCCCGCCCCTTAGCGGGAGGGGCGGGGCTTGCTGTCTCCATGCTCGCTCTCAGCCAATAGGAAGCGCCGTCTGTGCGCTGTGATTGGCTGTGAGCTCCCCGGTGGGCGGGGCCAACAGCGCCTATATAAGCGCTACAGCTTTAAGGGGCGTGGCCAAGGCGGCGTTAAGCCCCGCCCAGGGCCGGATCCGGTTCCGGTGCGGCCCCATGGCCGCCGCCGCCCGCTGAGGGCCGGGCCCGGCCCCGGCCCCACACGTGCGAGGTGCGGCCACAGCTCAGCACCGCCCCCTCTCCCCCGTACAGGATCTGGGAGTCGGTGCCTGCGGTTACAGACACGCGGCAGCAAGGCAGCCCTTGGGTGAAGGCAGGCAGGGGCGGCGAGCCCCAGAGCAGGAGCCTGGGACGGGAAGCACAGAGACGAGACCCGCTCCGTAAGGACCCACGGTACAATGAAACTCATCTAGGGAAATGAGTGTTTAAATAGTTGTAGCGCTAATCGGAAACAGCCTGCCAGCTTTGGCCGCAGGTGGAGGAATCCAAATCAGACACAGCATCTCCCTCCAAAGCAGCATTACACCCTAATTCGAGTGTCCAGTACACAAAAATACACATGTTCAGCTCTGTACTACTGTATCACTACTTACCACAATTTAAGTCATGTAGCTGGAGGCAGGATCCAGGACCTGAAGTCTTCTCTACTTCCCCCCATAAACCACACCTGAAAAAAACGTTTCCAGTAGCACAGCTGCATTGAGGAATTACAAACCAACAATCCAGAAGAGCAGAGGAGGCAACTGCAGGTGTTGGAGGTCTTTATTGAGATTATAGCACAGATACACTTCTATAGTTACCTTTCCACTTTTATACGATAGTTAAAAATGCTTGCTACAGCGCACATATAACTTAGTAACCAAGAGAACCCAAAACTTAACTGCAGTTCAAATAAATAAATAACCTAATGTTAAATTTATATTTTAAAAAGTAAAAGGAACTGTACAATATGAAAATATAACAATACATAAACATTAGAATCTAAAGTTTCGTAGAAATAAAACCGCTATTTCCCATACATAAACAGTGCAAGAAATAAAATTTAGATAAGCTTCTGAACTGGGAATTTAAACAAGTCTTAAATTATCATGCAGACATAGCATTTTAAGCCATGCTGGTTTCTATTACAGCATTAATGGTATCCCTTTTACTTGATAGCCATTAAGCTCACTGTGACAACTGCTGCCAATCCACTCTTTTCTACAGTACATTATACACAGAGGTATTCTGTTGCATTCAAGAAGTAAAATATATGTTTCTGAAGAAACAAACAGGAAAACCCCCCAAATCAATATCCTACTTTCCCCAACATGTTAGCTTGTTCAGAACAATGTCATGTAGTAAAACCAGCAACATTTCCCCCAGTTTACATGAAAAGAAAGTAAACCCCCACGCTATGTACCAGACTATCATCAAGATGCAGTTACTGCCTAGTCACCTTTGAGGTTCAGAATTCATCACTAAAAAAGTTGAAGTTGTGGAGATGTTACAAAGTTTGACATCTTGAGGAGTGCTGAATATAATAAACCTGAAAAAACGGTGGTAGTAATTCATGTTTTCTGTGTGCACGTGTGTGTGTAACTAGTTACATACAGACTTAAGTGTTGTCCAACTTCAGCTTCTATATAAAACTCTCATCAAGGCAAAGACCAAGGAATGCAATTAATACCAAACTGTAAACACATCATTCAGGTTAGAGTGCACATCGACAACAGAAGAGTTCTCCTCAGACTTTGGCAACAAGACTACAATAGGTCACAGCAGCATGAGTTCACATGGAAGACTGAAAGCACTGCAAAAGAATATACAAAAAACACCAAGACCTCCTAGAAACCAGAAAAATCTGTGACAAGCACCCCTGCTCTCGGTAAGACTCTCTCCTGCTCAACTGCTGCTCTCCCAATGCCTAATTATTATTACTTGGTTTTTACAGTTCTGCAGTCTCAGGTCTCTGTGCTTTAGCTGCATAGGTTGCCTTTGCACTCTAGCCATTGTAGGTCCAAAGGGTTACAGTTCTGTCTGCAGAGGATGACAAGAAGGAAAGATCTTGTGTATGCCACCTGCACTGAATAACTTTGTCCTTGTGCTCTCCTACCACCATCAGAGGAAGCTGCTTTGTGAGGTCTCCTGTAGCAGAAAAATATCGACCATTAATCATGTCATGAATTTATATCTCAGCTCTCTGTTGCTGTGGTCCCCCACAACCCCTTTTTGTTTTCCTCTCCCCACCCCCCATCATTTGTTTACTAAACCTTACATATATATTTCACCTTATAAAGCATACTTTTGATACTCTTTCACTCACACAGAGCATAATACAAGGCCCCAGTTTTCCAACTTTTAGGCATTACAGGACACATTACAAATTTAAAATACAGGAGTTCACAATTTTTACACCATGGGATTAAAATTTAATGGTCCAAAACCATCAGGTTGCTAAGATGTACCCAACATCCCCTCTCTTCTTGGCTCTTCCCCAAAAGAGAAGCATTATCAGCCTGTTTTTCAAAAGGTCTATTTTATGACTGCTGCCTGCAAGCAGCGGCCACGTCATCAGGCAACAGTGGCAATTAGTTCTTTTCCAATATTCAAACCCCCTCCCCAAAAGAAGACTTAGTTCATAGCCTGCATTCTTTGCAACACAACTTGTCAAATGCCAAAGGACACAATCACTTTTATATACATTTCAAACCCTTCAAAACTCTATTCTCTTTTCCTCTTTTTACCGAAACCCTGATATTTGAACCCACCTCTCCTACAACTTCAATATTAAAAACACCAAATCAAAAGTTACTCTTGTGCTCTTTGCAGTACATTACCTTGTAAGTCTGTCACCTTGATTTTCATATCATATGATCCTGTGAGCAGGTAGTGTGCCCCCGGAGAGAAGCGAACAGAGCGAACATCACTGGTGTGCGGGTGGTAGCTCTGCACCATCCGTCCTCCACGAATATCATACAGCATGCAGCTGGAGTCCTCCTGCCCTGTAGCCAGGAGACGGCCACTGGGATCAACCGCTACTGAGGCTACAGCACTTCCTATAGGAGAAAACACACATACATGTACAGTTGTGCAGAGAGCCCTTTTTTAATAACAACAATATACATTGTGTAAAAATACCAAATGTTGGCCTTAACCTTAAGGTGACCATACCTACCTACTGCTATCTTAAACTAACACAAGTGTCCTAGCACTTAAAACTGAAGCCAGAGGTCACACCAGAAGGTAGCAAAGCCACCATTAAAGCTGCATGAGAAGAAGTACGTGTTTAATCAGAGGAAATATGAAATGATGTAGAAATAAGGAAAGGAATCCCATGCCCTCCCTCTCCCCCCACAAACCCCTGGTTTCACTAAACAAATCTGAACCCAAGTAGTTCTTAATAATCCTTTTGCAGGTTTCTATAGAGTAACCAGAGGAAACTTGCAGAAATGGCTGCTTCTTCCCACCCCTGCCTTTGATTCCAAAAGGGTTCTCCTGTTTTTTACGTTAATGTACTTGAAGTGGCTGTTTTGAGTCACAAGACAACAGAAGTATTACTTAAAAGAAACAGTCACCAACAAACACAACACAGAGCTGAAGATCTCCTCACAGCTTCTGTCTTTTAAAGCCAAACCTCCACTGTGCAATGCAAAAAGCCCTCCATTCACTCTATAGTACTCAGACATCTCAAAATGTATTTTTAAGCAAAAATGATCAGAAGCAGAATAGCAAAGCCTTACCTGTTCCATGAAATGTTGTTCCCACAACACGAACACAGCTTGGCACTCTCAGATCCCAGAATCTTACAGTCTTGTCTTGGGATCCAGATGCAATCATCCAGCCGCTCCAAGTATAAAGTGCTAAAATGTGACCTGTGAACAAGAATTTATCTAATCAAGTATCATTAATCAAACAATGAAATACTACAGTTCTAGTTTTGCATTCAGAGATTTAACAGTTCTGTGGGAAACCTGCCTGTTGCATGACACAAAATGCCAACAGTATAGGCAATACCCAGCTCTGCATCTTCTCTGGAATGAAGCTGGGTTTCCTCCATTAAATTAACAGCCAACATATCCAAAAAAAACCACTCCACACCACCCTTCTAAATACCTTAAGAGCCATCTGGAGAGGGAAAAAAATAGTCTTGCTAGACAGAAAAACACAAAGACATAAACCCTGCCAACAACAAACCAACCAACAACTTCATTATAATGTAATACAGGCTTTCAAAGTGCTCAAGAGAAGTGACAACATACATACCAGTGTGGCCACTTAGAGCGTGTAGGCCCTGTCCTCGCTGACAGTCTGTTGTGTAAATATTACAGTCTCCTGCTCCAGCACTTATTAAAATAGCACCACCGCTTTCTGGGCCTTCCATAAAAGCAAGGTCTCTGATTGTCCCATCATGCATGCTGAACTCCAGATCTGGTCCTAAACTCATTTAAAAAGCACGGAACAAAATGTTTAGCACTGTTGGTGTTGCAATCTTTAAAGCAGCTACAGTGGTAATGCAAAATATTTTGGGCAGTGATGGGTATACTACCAAGTATAAATGTTGCACACTTTCCATACAATACTGGAGCTTTATATACTTTCCACAGTTACTAGAGTTCAACTAAAATGTTTAAGGACCTTATTTCTGAGTGTTGCTTGAGCTTCCTACAATTCTTAAAGCTCAAGCCAAATGTATGTAGGCCATCTCCACAGCCAATTCCAGCCATGGTTTACAGAGTACATTTATTTCTTTCTCTAAGCAACGGTAAACTAAAAAGGCTTTCCCTACCACGAGGGAAGGATCAGTGAGAACCCTGAACAACATGGGATAAGACAGCTTCAATTCACAACATCAAAGGTAAGAGTCATATTCAGCATATTCTTTCGGAGGGTTGGGCACAGAAATCGTATTTGCTGCGAGAGAATTCTTAGACTTTTAAGATGGAAGAGAAGATGTCAGCACTAGGCAAGAAAAAGGGGAACTGGAAATAAATTTCTACTGACAATCAAGAACTAGAGTCAGGCAAGAACACCCGGTGGTTCTGCCATAGCTAGGGGGACAGAATGTACCACAGGACAGCAGCACACCAAGGAGACTTGCAAAACAAACCCAAAATACAAGAACCCAAACTGAACAAAATCCAAAATATAATCCTCAACCACCTAGCAGCTCTTTGCTGCACAGACTACAGTCACGGTTCAAGAGATGACAGTGATGGTGAAGAGGAAAACGGACCAAGTTAAAAACCTATTAAATACATAATCTTTTGAAAAGCTTTGCCAAACACTGCACAAATGACTAAAAATTATTTTTGTCATTAGACACACACAGTACCTGTTGCATTACAGGTTTCTGCATTAAAAGGCAGTACTTTCACATATTTATCATTAGAACCAGTAGCTAGCAGCTGTCCACAGGGACTCCAGGCTACACAGTAGATTGATCCCTTATGATGCTTGTTCCTTTTGAAGCGAACTACAGGTTGTTTAGGAGTATTATAAGCACTAGGAAAAAAAAAAAGTAAAAAAGGTTATATATAATTTCTTTTATTTTTAAGGAAAAGGAAGTATTCTAAAATAAAAATACCATTTTTGGATAATATGAAATACATTCGATTGTTTGCACTGAAACATACATGTGATCCAAGACAAAACTAAAGAACCGTCTCCATCCCATTTTCTCAGTTTTTCCTAATGTTCCCACTGTATTTGTAATTGGACGTGCAAAAAGACTGACACAGTCCCTTGATCTACAAAAGGTCAATACAGATAAAATACAGTAATTATTAGCTACATACAAATGAAACGTTATCCCTCAAGATCTCAACTGCCAGCATTTTTCTTTACATCCTTCATACTTCAATCTTGATCCCATGGCCACCTTTGAACATGCTTGAGTTCCACTAAGCAACAGCAGGCCAAGAAAGCTCGTAACACACACACACTATCTATGGTGGTACCCCATGCAGCTCCTATGGCTAAAGGCTGGGTCTGGGACTAAACCATCAGGATACAGACTGGAAAATCCAAATTCTTGAAAGCAGAAATCAGAAGCGTGTGTAACAGCTGTGTGTGTACAGGTAGGTGTTTCTCTTCCCATTTCCCACCCACCAGACATGATGTTCCCTAGCTGGGGACTGTGTTTGGTATGACAGCATCTATGACTGGGCTCCATATACTCATGTTGGGGCTGTAGTTGTGCCTAGTAGTACTGTAACTATCAAAACTGTGGCCTGCTGTTATATCCAAAAAGCTGTTGTCTGTGCCATCCTTTCCGACAGAACGAGTGACACTGGTCACACACTTAGAGTGGCTAAAGGATCAAAAAAACGCTTCTGTCTTAACCCTACCTGGGAGGACACAGAACAATGCTGCCCTAAGTCAAGTACCAGTTCTTCTTTGACCATTACATAACAAAAAACCATACCACAAAACAACGAACTCATACACATCCAGCATTATGAGCTGTGCATTGAATATTACTTGTTGTATAACATAACTCTCAAAGCTTTATCATCTACTAGAAAATCTAATAGAGCAGTCTGTGCAAGGAACACACATCGCAATTATATGTTAATGTATGAATCCTTACAGCATCTAACCATAATCTACATTCTTTATTTCTGAAACCAGATCAGCTTTACACAAAGCTGAAATGAAAGGAACAGTCCCACTGATACACATTTCCTCGATTTCAACTGATTAACTTCCTACAACATTATTTCTCTGTTCCCATAGCAGGATGTAGTCAAGTGATTAAGATAAAGTACTGCTGTATCCAACTTCATCAACATTCACTCCAGTAACATCAACAAAGTCAACAAATAAAACTGCTATTGAAAAATTCAGAAGCCTACTGTAAATACTTGAACAAGACAGGCAGAGAAACAAAACAGAAGACAATCATCTAAGCCTGTTTGAAAACTTTTGAGAGAAACAAGGCTTTAGTAAAGAATATAAAAATAAAACTACATTGAAGTTAATTTTTTGTTTCCAAAGAGAAAAATCTATGATAGATTTTCTACATCAGGACTAACATTCAGCAGACACTACAGAGCTTCTTAAATGGCCTAAATGCCTTCTATGTCACTCAGAATCTGGATTCACTACATTTAAGAGGTAGAGGCAGCAGCTGAGAATCACTGCCTTGGTCAGGACATGGGAGCACCTACCTAGCACACAGACTGCATGCTGCCAATCAGCTGCATGAAAGCACTGTGATTATTTAAGCAACAAATGCAAAACTGCAGTGTATATCTATCAGTGTTTAATCTCAAACCTATGGAAAAAAGCAGACTACTCTTGTACCTTTAAAGAAAAAAAACAATCAAGGAAACCCCGCCAAAACCAACTGGTTCTGAATCATGCAGCAGTTTGAAAGACAACTAAAAAAAAACCTTTAAGAAATCCCAACAAAACTTCTCTGTACAACTAAACAACTATTTACCAGATAGTGCACACAATTATAGCTTTTTAAAAGCATGAAACATCCTGAATGCATGTCTAGACTCGGGCTGGTCCAAGAATTAGGGTATCTTTAAGATAATGTAATCTGTCTGCTGACTTGTAAATCCCATGATGAAATGTTATTGGAAGACACTAAGCTTAAGGGGAAAAAAAACCCACTAAGAAATACAATTTCAGAATTAAGGAAATCTCAGTATTTCTTTCATATACAGATGCAGTACATCACTCGTCACATCAGGTCATGCACTGTTAACTAGAGAGTAAGGCTGCAGAATCAATCTAACCTTCCCCAATGGTTACAATAACAAGCTATGTGAGAGTAGACCATGATCAATACAGAAGCATCCCTTCTACTGAAAGAGTTTTGCACTGTTAACCATCCAAGAGGAGGTCTTCTGGGCTTGAAGCCCAGCAGGTCAGCATGTACCCACTATCGGAGAAGTCAATTTGGATTTTTTTTTCCATGTAATGGCAAAAAATAATTTGCAGTAAAACTTGAAAAGCCACCTTGCTGATGGTATTTCAGGAGAAAAAGAAAAAAAACAACTACATCAGATTACTGTTTGAACCCTTCGGAAGCCTAAACATGAGTCATAAACTGGGAAGCCATCCCTGATATGTCACTGTGCATGCTTGTAGCTCCTCCTAAAATTGTGAGATTTTAGATGCCTCCATTTGTCCCCCTCTCCAAGAAGATCACCTAACTGCAACACAGACAAAGCTGACATGGAAATATTTATTTCCAAGTGAAAAAAATACCCTTTCCTCCCCCAGTAAAAAAATGAATGAAAATAAACCTGAAAAACACAGGTACCCAGTAAACCACAAAAAAATGCTTTTCCTGTCAAGGAACCCAAGTATCAGGACAACAATGCTTGTAGTAACAAAGAGCCAACAAACATGCTCTGGCAAATGTAACCAGAGAAGCTGAAGAAGATACTGCTTTCTCTACTGTTAAGTCTGTCCTCCTGCCAGAAACTGTATCTCCCAAAGCCTAACTTGTGCTGGCTTGAGAACTGACATGCTTTCTCCAACTTTTACAGATGGAATGTCAAAACCAGAAGGCACCACACTGAATACAGAAAGGCCCACCTGCTGAGACAAAGATAACACTTTCATAACAAGAGGCGTGGTATTGTGCCAGCATCTTGCCTGTAATTGGAGATCAAAACCGTAGCCTACAAATACACACATTCTTAAGCACATCTTGTTTTTGTTTGGCAGCTCATGTTTCTAAGAAGAGTACTGCACTATTACAACATCAAAATAGAGGTGTGAAATGTACAGGTATCAGCAGCTACAGGAGAAAGAGGTGCTACAATACAGAAAAACAAATGATTCTACAAGATTTCTTACCTTGGGTCAATTACTTCTGGATAGGCACAGACTCTCAAAGTTTTAGAGTTGGAGCCAACAGCATATAAACTCCCACTGGGATGAAAGGCTACAGCTCTGACAGCTTGTGTGTCTTCTAGAGTATTAATGCAAATGAACTGCTTTTTTGATTTGTCATCCTGTGTAGAAAGACAACAGTCAAATTAGGTTCTTCAGCATAAAACTGGACATTTAAAAGTGGATGCAACTGTTTTGTAGATTAATGTAAAACTACTGTACCAAAATAGCAGCACCAGCCTCAACACAATTGTCTACTCAAGGTCAAGGAATAGCACACTTAAGATCAGCTCACTAACATTAGAGCAACATATCTCATTGTCCTCCAGGCTTCCAACAGCTTTTGTTCTTCTAAACAGCTCATCTCAGACACATGATATTAAAGTCTATTTCTGCATAAACATGTTTGATTTGTGTGAAACTTGCAAGGGGAACAAAGCTGTATTTTTACTGAAAACAGTCCAAGTCATAAACACAGTTTATAGAACAAATCTAATACTAAACGTAAGAATCTGCTTTTCACCCTGTAGATACCAGAAAGCTATCTTTATCACATCATCCTCCTGACAACTTCATCAGCACCTTTACCAATTTATCTCTTTATTTGATGCAGAAACTTTGGAATGTATTTATTATGAAGTTACATCTCTAACGTTGGACCATACTGACTGCAGGTCAGCAATCAAAGATTCAACCTGGAAAACATAAAACAACGGACGTAAAAGACATCCATTGGAATCTCTGTTGTACAAGTAGAGAGCTGGGACTGTTTGGCCTTGAGATCAGAAGGGCTTATCACGGGAATTGTGTGTATAAATCTCATCAGTGTATTTAAGTACCTGACAGGAGGAGTGAAGAAGAAAAGAGCAAAACTCTTCTCATTGGTACCCAGTAAAAGGACAATGGATACAAACTGAAATACACTAAATCTCACTTAAACATTTTTGTTGTTTTAAAACCACTATGAGGGTGGTCAGACATAGAACAGGTTGTCCACAAAGGTTATGGAGTCTCCATCTTTGGAGATACTCAAACCCCAAGTGGGCACAGCCCCAAGCAACCTGCTCTCACTGAGCCTTCTTTGAGCAGTGGATTTGGACTCAGTCTCTAGATGCCCCTTCTCAATGGTTCTGTGATTCTGAAGGTTATGCATCACCCAAAAATCATTTTAAATACCTATTAGCAATGACAGGATGTCATATGGTCAGGCTTAAATACTGAATCTCGTGAAAACACAAGTTGTGAAGAAAACTCACCTCATCTCCTCTTGGCCTTGTTAAATTCCCTGGAGAGTCTTCCAAATGGGGCTGAGCAGCAGCATGTTCTGATACACTGTTTTAATTTGGAGAGTTTAAATTCACAAGACAGGAAAAAAAAAACCCAACCCCAAACTAAGAGCAGGGACAGATTTGTTTTTAAGTAATTTTTGGACTGAATTACAGTATCAGTCAGTCTCACAACAAATTTATGTGGACACAGGTTATGCATATCTGATTCTTTATCATTTAACTATTATTTTTACAAGGGGTCACCCTTTTAGCAGCAGATCTGGGTACTGAACAGTGAATGCAAGTTAAAAAACCATCTCTTTTCATTCCATGACATATATATACACACACACATACACAGGGAAAAAAATGGCTGCTGCTTTCAGGTCAGCACTCCCTTTAGGTAACAGGAAAAAAGACCTGCTCCCACTCTGCCCTGCCTCTCTCTCCATTTAGCTTTTACTTCATAAAAAAAGCTTCTAGAAACTTCATAGAACACAAAATGACAAGATCTGCGTGTATAAGATGGAACAAAAAGTCAGAAATAAAAAAACAGCATAAAATGTAAACATGACAAAGAAGCCACTATTTCTTATGTGCACTGTCAAAACCAAAATTATTTATAAACCCTATAAAAATATTTCAAACACTGATCATGAACTAATACCCTTATTCAATGACAAATTAATTTGATTAACTAGAACTAAACCCTGACAGCCACTCCCAGTCTAAACAGAGGGGTAATTTCGAGTCCTGAGCAGTCTCATATAACTTACGTTTGACTCCCCTGCACAGGAGACTCTTCAGGAAAGGGTATTTGGTTAGCTGGTCCACACTTCCGAGGAGTGCTTGTACTAACATTTTGGCTACCAGCTGTCCTGGGACTACCATCTGAAGGTGGCGTTGTGAAGTTACTTGCTGGATGGGTAGATGCATTCCCTTTGCTCCCATTACACTGCTGGCTAAGTGTTTGTACATCATTTCCAAGATTGTCCATACCTATATTTAATTCTCCTAGTTTCTGGATAGATCTAAGAATAAATAACAGGAAAAATAAAAAAGATCACCAAAACAGGATATTATGAGAACTTGAGGAGGGACGGGAGTAGATGGAGGACAATCAACAAAAAGCTCCAACCTGTTAAGAAACTGTTCAGTAAGATTCTGTTGCTGGTCAGCTCCATCTTCTTGATTTACACCTCCTTCCAACAACATTTGCTGGTACAACTGTCGTTGCTGCTCTTTCTGTTCTAAATGCTGCTGGTAACGTAGTCTTTGTCTGTAGTATTCCTGAAATTGCTCTGTGGAATCACGAAGCTAAAAACAAATGAGAATTACTGATGAAAATTGAATACTTTATTGCAGAATTTAACCTAAATACTCACTTTCTGGTTCATTATTTCAACATAGTCATAAAAAGGCCCAGCAAATTCTCCTCTGAGCAGCAATGCTTTCATTCTCCCTTAAAATCAGATACAATTTACACACACTAAAAAGGCAAACCACTGCCAGCCTGTGCTATATTCACGGTTGAATTACTTCTGCCACAATTCAGGAGGAGACTTCTCTTTCCTACAAGACTTAAGTACTACTTCAGATCGAAACAAACAAGAGACTGGAAACTGATAATAAAAATGAGAGAAAAATGTAACTTACACTCCAAATACCAAGTTGTATTTTCACTACAAATTTAGTATTTTCTGCCACAGACACCCCCGTGACGTCAGTCCGCAGAGCCTTATTAAATCTCTTAAGAGAGATTTATCTCTCCCAGTAGCCAACCTTGAAGTGGTCTATCCAAGTGCTACATCTTACTTTTGAAATTGGTGCCTTGTTCCAATTTTAAAATTCCGCACTTTCTGAACCAAAGACAAACACCTGAGCTGTCTTTCTCATAGTCTCTTTCCTTTCATGTACTATCTTCCCACAGCGCCACCTTCCCAGTACTCACTGCATTCCCCAATCCTCACTTTTGTTTTTGTCACTAGTTCCAAACACCACCATTATAAACCAGTTGATAACAAGGCAAGAAATGAACAGAAACACCCTACAGAAAGCCAAAAGCACTTTAGTCCAAGGCCAAAATATGAACACTGAAGTACAACACATTTTATAAAAACCCCAGCCAAGCTTTACCAACAGCCAGTAGGAAAAAAAGCAGTAAAAGGAAAAAACCTTGATGGTTTGGTTTTGGTTCCCCCCCCCTCCCATTTTCAAAAGTGACATCTTTGTCATCTAATGATTCTAAGTTGCATAAAGACACCCTGGTAACTTTGCATTAGTTCAACCAATTCATGCAGAAGATCTTTCTTTGTAACTATGAACCTTTTCATTTCTTGTAAATAAAGTCTCTTCCATGACGGTTCTGTGTTTTCTAACACATTGGCTCTGGTTTATGTTAGATTTCCTGGCCCTGTTGCATTTGTAAAACATTTACCATTTCCTGTGTCCCAAGATGCACACTTGCAACTGGCTAACTAAGCAGTTACCTCCAGCAGTCCAGAAAGCATTGATTTTCTGTATTTCCAATATGTGAAATACTCCCCAGTCACCGGGTTACAATCCTTCTAAGCAACAGGTATATTCTTTTCTATACTCCTTCCATGACCAATACACGCTTGTTGCAACTGGATTCAATCCTTTGATGCTCTGGATTCTGTCATTATTACCCAAACTAGCACCTGAACCGAAGGCATGCTGTCTAGATGTTCTGTTCTTTAAACTCTGGCTTCTTACTCAATCCCTCCAAAAATAAAGCTGTTCAAGAAATTTAAATTAATTTTCTACTTTCTCAGTATACATATACACCACTACAATGTGGAAAACAAAACAAGGTAAAATTAGATGGGTACTATTATCTCTTCTACTTGTGTGGAATAGTGGGCCATCTTCACCTACAGCACAGCATCTCCTGTCTTCATTCTGTCCTACAAATTCTGCATTTGGATTTTCTCCTTTTGAAGCCTGCTCTGTTACACCTCTAGCTAAGCAATCTCTGCCTTCCACTTATTCCCAAGGGGCATACACAATACTGCTGCAGCAGAGAAGTTGCTAAGCAGAGTCCTCAAGGGACATGAAGTGCTCAAGTTTGGAGGACTTGGCTAATCCTCCAGTAGATCCCATTGCCTTACTCAAGTATTCAGAGTCTACAAGAACATAGCCCTGTCAAGACTAAACTGGTTTTCAGTACCATACAGGTGTCATAAACTAAGCCAAAATCTCATTAAGAAAATCAAACTGGAGTCTGCAAACAAGACTGATTGCATACTCCATGTTTTTCAGCATTCCTGAATCAAGAGACAGACAAATATGTGTAAAAAGACAGGTAACTTTATCCTAATGAACTGTTATTTCACTTTCACCATATTTCTGTTAAGGAGGAAAAAAAGAAAAGGAGAGTCAAGGCATAAGCCTTCAAACAGGAATCCAAAAAAAGGCTATGATATTGGACCCTGAGCAGCCAAGACAAAACTGGGTAATTCCCTACAAAATGTAATTTCTGTGTCCCAGACCAAAAATTACGTAGGATGACCTATGGAACTTGGTGTTAACATCAAAAATTGCAGGCTACATGCCAAACTCCTCAGTAGAATGCTAAGAGGATTCTTAAACATTGTTTAATGTAACACTGCAAGCTTGCATTAGACTCAAATAATGGCAGAAATTTAAACATAAAAGAGTAGATTCTTATAGCTTTTCTACTATAGTAAAAACAGGATTCAAAGCAATCCACTGTCATGCATGAAGTTCTCAACACAAAGGCAAATTATTATGAAGTGATCAGAACCGAGCTCAAAGTGCCTCATTATTTTTGAACTATCAACCACTACCTCATTTTTCTCTTGTTTGGCTGATCCCTGACTCTGTGTTCCATTAAGTGGTTCATTTTCTGGAACTGAACTCTGGCACGGAGTCTCACTGCCGATAGGATGCTGTTGTTCCACAGGAGTATCGCTTATTGCAGCAACATGGAAAAGAAAAGAAGCTTAGTTGAGAAAAAATAAGAGTAGAAAATCCTCTAGTAAGTACAGAAAGACAACATTCTAGAGTAAAACTTGATTAACACAAGTGTGCAAACTACTCCATCCCCAGCGGTGCTCAAGGCTGGGCTGGACATAGCCTTGGGTGATATGGTTTAGTGGGAGGTGTCCCTGCCCATGGCAGGGGGGTTGGAACTAGATGATCTTAAGGTCCTTTCCAGCCCTAACTATTCTATGATTCTATACTTATGTCACATAAACCAGAAGATACACATGACAGCGCAAGAGGTGTTTTTTCCCTAAGCAATGGTTTGCACCAAATAAAATAAACCCCTAACAAACAAAAAAGCACAGCCAGCCGATGTGCTTTATTCCCACATTTTCCAAGCCATACCACCATGAGGTATCCAAAGTCCTTGGTTTCTGTCCTTTCACTTTACTTATATACCCTGTAAAGAACAACTTATTCAAAATCATCTATTGTTAATTACTTTCATGGAACATAAGCTATGTGACTAATGTCTTCTCTAAGATAATAATAGCTCAATTACCACTACCAATCTAAATTTAAGCTTCGTCTAAATGGTCACTCTAAACTGACCTCCACTGAACATTCCTGGAAGTGCTACGTGTTGCTGAATACAACTTATAAAATTTGTATGAGCATGTGCATGAGCTTGAGGAAGCAAGGGCTACATTTATGCCTCACTCAGCTTCCAAGCATCTACCCTTGCAAATATTGCCAATTAAGTTGGACACTTAATCTGAAGTTGGATTTTCTTCTGAAAAATGTAATGAATATTTGAAAACTATGAACCCCTTTAACCTAATTCTAATCTTCAAGAGATGTTTTAATGAAAAAACATGTTAAGAACTATAAACGTCACTTCACATCACATGAAAACACACAAAGAAGAGCTGTGGCCAGTTACCACTTCATTTTGCCCACAAGATAACTGCGCAGAATTATTCTAATACACTAATACTGACAAGGGAAACATACATTAGTGTAAAAAAAATCCATTATCATTGGTGAACTGACATAAGCACAATGTTGTTGGTTTTTTTATTGAGTTTAGTTACAAGCTGCTCTTTACCTTAACGCAAGATTATGACTGTAAAGCAAAACTACTAGACAATTTCACCAACCAGCCAGAATTAAGCACCACAACTCTAAGAGCATCCTCTGCTGACCAGTGAACCCAAGTGCAGTGCTAGGTACCCCAGTTCTCCCAGAGGTAAAAAATCTGGCAGCTGCTTTCTAGAGAAGTATAGATATAATGTTTAGAAAGGGACGTAACCTAAAGGCCAAGCAAAACCATGATGGTAAGTTCTTAATTTACAAGTACCATTTCTCCTATTTACCTGGACTTTGCTCTCAGAGTGTAAAAAGCACAAAATTTTGATACAGACTTTTGTTCTTACGGAGAGATGTCAGCTTTGCTGTCTACATTGCACTTAAAATGTTATTAATAGCATTCAACACTATCATAATACAACTCTTTTCAAGACAAATATAAACCCATTATATATTCAGCTGCCTTATTCAGATTTGGTTTGGAAAAAAAGTAAATATTTAAGCTGAACTACTATGGTAACAATTTAAGTGATGGAGAAATGCTGCTAAAATGGCATATAGTCATTTCCACTGACTTCATCGGGACTATTTCTGAAGTATACTTAATCATTTAGAGGCACCTGAGGTCAGAATGAGATAGAGAAAGAAGACGAAGTTACAGCTATTCCATTGTTTCCCTTTAGTTATCTGGAATGAAAGAATTGAGTAATACTGAACGCAAATCTTAGCTAGGCTGTATTACGTAATTCAAGCAGATCTGCACTCTGCGCCAGGATTTCAACTTTAGAAGTCCAGATTGAATCCGTAAGGCTCAAGATCAAATACAGAAATCTACTTTGATGATAAAAGCATAAGGAAGAAAACTCTTCATACGCATAGTTTTGATTATAACCAATTTTTAACAATCAAATTATATTTCAATGTTACAATTACGTTTTAAGTTACAGTGAAGGCAACAACCCACTAATACAAAATGCAGCATAAGCCAAAGGGAAACTAAAGCTTCAGTAGCGCTTACCGCTCAGGTGACTCCTCAAAAATGCTGTGACATTCTGTATTCTCAAGCATGAGACTTCGGCTGAGATTCTGTACTCCTGGGTAGTGGAAATTAGCAAAGGAGTGTGACATGGGAGAAGTTTTGGTCCCAAGGTCTGCGACTCGCTTATCATGACTTGTTAATCCACACGACAGCCCATCTAAAGCAGGGTTTAAGGAACGGGTCATGTAAGCATCTGCTGACTGAGGCCGCCTCATTGGGGATGATGGGTATGGAGAAAGTTTGCTGATAAGAGGTGTCAGAAGATCAGCATAGGCAGCTTTTGTAGGCTTGAGGAGTTTATCAACATGAATATTAAGCATCTTCTGTTCAAAAGCGCAAGAAAAAACAGTTGCTGGCAGATTCTGCAGCCATGACAATAAGCTAAGGTCCAAGTCATCACATCCATTACCACACAAGAGATCAATGCCCAACAACACTTCACTTTCTGTGATTTCTTCTCCTGTTGCTTTACTCTGACAGAATTCCACACAACATTCATAAAGCAATCCCTTCATTACAAGCTGAAATAAACGATTGTTACTTGCTTTGAAACCAGCCTCACTCAGTTTCCTATCAGCAGGAATAAACTCTGCCACCATGATGCAGGCTTCTTCAAAGCAGTGAACCCGTGCAGTGCTGGGATTCCAGTCCTTGAATTCTGCGTGGTTGGTCAAGCGAGGCAAGGTCAGTAGCAAGCAGAGTTTACTGTAGTCTTCCTTAGAGGGACAATATTCTTCCAACGCATGTAGGCACTGTACAGCCTCTCGCATTGTAAATTCCAGCTACAGAAACATTAACAGAGTAGTTTGTAGTACACGTTACAGTAATACAGTTGCAGAAGAAGCTGTAGCAGAATTTCTCCACTATCACTCCTTTATTACTGTTTATATTTTAATTAAAACAGCATACTGAGCCTGGAATTGCTGATGCAGATGTTACAACATAGACAAATTTCAGAATGCTTTGACTTCCCACCCAGACCCATTTTCTTCATGTCTCACTGCAGGTTTGAAAGGGTTGAATGGTAAATCTGTACTAAACACATTCAATTATTCTATAGTACAGAAAGTTACTTCCATTCTCAAAGCCAACTGCTTTATCTTCCCCTTCCCCCTTTTTTGATTTCTATAGAAACCTATTGGCATGAGTTATAAATGGCACGTAGACTTCTCTATTATCCAGTGAACAGCAACTCCAAGTTGGCTTTTATATTATTTTCTGTTCTTCAATCAAAAAAATGTTAAAAAAAGTTCAAAAAGTTATCAGAAGTTAAGACCTGCAAAATGAATAGAAGGCTTTCAGGCACAAAGCTTGTTGAGAGCTAAAAGCCAAAACCATGTTAAGTACATAGAACTTGGCATTTTTAGTTACAAAGTTTTCAAAAATAATGTAACTCCCTCTTAACTGTGGTACTTAGCATCTGCTCAATACAGCAGCCTTTCATCCACAATATGCCAACAGATTTGGTACCATTCAAAATAAAAAAAGGCCATAAATCTGAATTCCCCTCCCCTCTGCCGCTATCTAGTAACAGTACACAGATTAAGTGATTAGGAGAATAAAGCTTCCCTTCACAACTACAAAAACAGACTTACTTTCAGCTTTCCCTACTCCATCAAGAGAAAACCCTGCAGTACAATATATGTGTAATGGGACAGAATTACAATCAACTGAGTTTGCAAAATGAAATCGTCTTAAAACTATTGGCATTCTTATTTTTTATTTAATAACTTTTGTGCCAGAAATTTGGTATTAATCTATTACCAACATACATGAAAAACTCATTTCACAATCTGCGTATCTTTGCCAACTTGAGTTGACATCTCTTCGCACACTGAAAACCTAAGTTCATAACTCCTGCTGCTTGCACGTTTATTTGAGTCAGCCCTTTGTGAACCCATCTGTTCCCTTCAAATAAACAGCTGTGTCCTTTCTCCCTAAAAGCAATGGAAATTAAGTTTAAGATGAATTCTAATTGGAATTTTTCACCTATTCCCAACTGCAATAATATATTTTTGTGATTCTGAGGCTTACTTCAGAATACTTTTGAAAAAAGAACCTTGCACTTCAGTATAATGGCCTAAAGGACATCTGAGGATCAGGATCACAAACAGAGCGTATGCTGCTAAGTTTGAAGTAACTCTTGTATACACAACTGTATTTGAGAGCTGGGAACCACATTCATTACCAAAGGACTTCAATTTTTTTTTCCCCATTGTTTATAAAGCCACTTGCTAACAGCTAAAATGTACATATTCAGTGCTAAGAGCTTCCTCTGTGCCTTTAACCAGAATTTCCCAAGCAGTTTCCTTACAACAAAAATCCCAAGTAAGAGACAATTCTTACATGCTGAGGCTCATCTTCTGCTGACATTGCATTGTTTACACATAAGGCTTCCAAAAACTTCTGCTTCATTATGATGTAACGAAATCTGCAGGTGAGAAACGGGATATATATATCTTGATCCAGTAGCTGAACATTCTTTTAGAGACAAGCAGGGTATTCCACAGTATATTTTTGGGTTAGGCACAGAAACTGCACTGACAATGAATTCTGATCTCAAATTTTAACAAACTGGTAACTATGAAATTCTATCTTAATAGAAAATGCCTTCTTCAATGATTGCTTTCAGAAATATTAAAATATTAGAAGACTAGTAAGAAAAAAAGTACAGCAAGCACACTAATTTCTCCAAAAGAAATACAACAGTAAACTATAAAAAGACACTACATTATGCACCATGCTCCTAAAGTGTACAGCAAATGAAAACTTGCTAGAGATTGACTGCACATACTTTCCATAGTTTAAGTTTAAAAACACATGCACAAGCTGCAGGAACTGTATAGATTAGAACCCCCCCCCCCCAAACTAATGTAAAAGTCTTAGAGCTACTGCTTTCATTCATAGTACCTAAGAAATTCATATATTTTCCACAGCTTGAAAAATTCAACTCTGACATACATTCTATTTTACCTTTTCTTGTCAAATTTTTCCATACATTCAAGAGGCTGAATAAATTGAAGAACCTCATCCCACTGACCATCAAGAATCAATTGCCTATTAAAAGAAAGAGTCACTCCTTCAATTTTACTGGACAAAGCCACCCTGCTTTCCAAGTAAGCAGCTCATATAAATACACAGCAGTCATTTAAATACACAACAGGTGATCAACCTGCTTTGAAAAGCTAATGCATTGCACAGATGCCAAGATGACTGTGTGACGTGACTATTAGGAACACCAAAATCCATATCCTTTCTCTATATTTTGCATTAACTACTGCATACTGGAAGAATAAATATTATTCTTAAAGGCACATCAGAAATGACAAAATGGTCCTGTGTCCTGCTTCACCTGTAATGCTAATTAAAAAAAATAAAAATAAAATCAATCTTACAGGAAGAGTAGGAATAAATACATTGCTTCAATAAATACATCCTGAAGAATGAAAGCAGAATTGAAAATGAGTGATTTTTAATTGTATAAATACTGCTGGGTCTATTTTATAAAGGAGTAGGGTGGGGTGAGGAACACACAGCTCTCATACTAAGAACAGAAGAGCAACAACTTGGCAGGAACTATGCCAGCACAAAAACTCCAACTCGCAGACTAGTGGGGCTAGACTGTAGAGATGGATTAGTTCAATTTCTTCATACCCTCATACCACAGAGTTCTCTATAAAAGGCCCAGATCTACAAGGAAGGGGTGAGTTTATCATAATATGTATACTCCAACTAAACCGGAATCTAACAAACAAATAGGATTAATAACTTCAATCAAATTCTTCTTCAATTTCATTCCAATATCCATAATTTTAATCAAAACGGAAGCCAGGTGAGAAATCCTGTTCAGTGATATTTAATGTTTTAAGAACAGCTGAGTAAATTATTTTCTCATGCTTCTACAAAGTTCTTTGGCACAAAATATAAAACATCAGTGCTAAAAAAAACCTAGTGTACATCTACAGCAACTCCTTTTAAGAATTTTAAGGGCAATATCCTAAATGGTGAATTGCACCAACTCTCATGCCTTGCTCATAGCAGAGACCCCCCTCCATATTGTTAAGTTTTAAGGAAATTTGTGGTTTATTTTTAAATGCAAATACTATTTTTTGAGTAAACCTTAAAAAGTCACTCTATTCTAGATCTTAGCACTAGAATGTTCTAAAAATATTTCATTTTAGTAGTCAATAACCTACACATTCAGTTCCACCTGACATGGTAAGCAGACAGTTTCAGATCACTGATGCCAACAGATCTTGCTCTCCCATCCTATTCCCGCTCATGAGCTTTCTCTCACTTTGCGCTGAAACTTTTTCAGACCCCAACCCACTTTAATTCATTACTGTGCCAGAAAATAACCAAGTTACAAGGAATGAACAAGCAAACAAACAAATCAATCTGTGTCAATCCATGTTGATGACACCTAGTCTGTTACTCCAAGTGGCTCTAAGAAGCATGTCATTAACTTCAAAGCTGAAATATGATGCAGGGCTGGGCCATAGAATTGGGATCAGGAAGAAGCAGAAGATGAAGGAATAACACCTCCTGTTTAGTGGCATGGGGCTGAATCACAGACCCAGTCTGCATTTTCATATATATGGCATTGAAGCACCAGAGAAAGAAGTCTTACCTTAGAAAAAGCATGTCATCTGAAAACAAGCCATTAATAACCCCGCTTTCTTTCTCAAGTGCCAGCATGCTGATATGAAGTTTCCTTGAGTTCAGAAAATCTAGTATTAGTTTTATTATTTCAGCTTCTTTAACATTCACCGTTTCTTCAGCCGTCATGATGGCAGCCTAAAAGAGAAGAGAGAATTTTAGCTATGTTCAGTACCTTATTTTATGCTTGGTTAAGAAGTGCTGGCTATTAAATACCAAACAACCAACCAGTTTTATAGGACACAGTACCAGAGCATTGCAAAAAATAGACAAGATTGGGAAGTTTATGTTAAGAGTTTAATTATGGAGCCACAATTAAAACCTAACAATGTATCTGCATATATTTTTATTTGTTCTACACATAACATGGCACCAGATAAACAAATCTACTAGAAATCAATCCTCCTGCAGCATGAAAATATTACTATTACCAAGTATGCAATAGGTAAAATTTTCCTCCCTGAAATGCAAGCAACGAAGTTCAAAGAGCATAAAGATTAGCCAGTTACTTTGTCATTATCTAGAGAACTTACATATAGACTTAAATGTTTCTAACAAATACAGAGAAGACAGCACACTAAACATGCAGTCTCCCCCTTCCCCATTTTTTGAACTAGTGTATGACAATTAAGGCAGAGGTTTTTTTCCTTCATAGGAAGGAATAATGAAAGGAAGGAAGGAAGAACCTAGTTCTGTCCAAATACTTTATAAAGAATCTAAAGCTGCAAACCCAAGGTGGCCTAAGCCAGCTTGAGCACTGACTACCAGAGTCCCCTTCGCTCACCTGACTCCAGCTGCATGTTCTGGCCCTTGCTCAGCATTCCTCACTTGGCTCATTGGCTCAGCCTTCCCACCAGCTCACGTGCTGAAGTGGCTCAATGGTCTAACAAGCTCTCCAGCCAGCAGAAAGGAAAACCAGGAAGATACAGTTGGGAGAGTGACAGGACAAGCCCCTGGCTATTGGCAGTCAGCTTGTTAAAGTTCCCATGGATACAACATCCAAGCTCCTTTGCAATACAATTCCTCCAAGGATATGAGAGTTTTAGCATGTGGCTCTCTTAGGAAACCTGAAATAAATTCTGTTTCTGGCTAAGCCTTAAGTAGAAGCTGTTCAACTTTTAAAATCTTTTTAATCTTTTTTTTCTTCTTCTTATTTTTTTAAACCTTGAAAAGATTTTACAGCTGAAGCTCCTAAGTTGATCTGCTGAAAACTATCTGGGGATGTGTAGAAAAACCATGTTAACACAGCCAAGTTACACAGCATTGCCTCATCAGAGCACTTCAGAAAAAGCTAGCAGCTACAAGAGTGCAGTTTCACATAAGGAGGAGCTCAGTTTAAGCCCATGTTAGTGCAGAAAGGGGCAGTCCCTCTTCTCATCTCTGCACTCAGCCCTATGCCCCACTTCATGGCACTCCACATAGAGCTGTGTGGCTGGCCAGATCACCTCTCTGATCCAGGCACTAGTTACCACTCTGTGGACACCAGGGAACTAACACTAACAGAAGCAATTGACGGAGCTTTCTTTGTTTTCTGGCAGCAGCTACATCTTAACCTGACTGAAAATGATTATGAGAATGCAGCAAAGAACAGAAAAGAAGCCACAATCAGTGATGGACCATCAATAACCCAAGGAACAAGGAGAGATCATAAGTGATCAGAAAAATTAATGGAGATAAACATACAGAGGAAGATGCACACAGCAGTAATTACCACAGCTGCTCTCCCTTTTAATTCCAAAGGGGAAATGGAAGCACTACTTAATTCCTTCACATAACTGTTTACTTATGCAGAAAACTGGCAACTACAACACCCAAAGACAAACAAGTGTGGATAACGCAGCTCCCAAGACAAAAACGAAGAAACGATACAGTCTCCAAACACCTCAGCCTTGGCAAACTGCAGTCTACAAGCTAGCTATCTCATATTAGCAAAGATGCACAGAAAGTGGTAAACAGACATCAAAGAACATATATAAGAAGTTTGAATAATCTAAGTAAGCCACTCAAAGCGTTAACAACAAATTACGTATTTGGTAAAGAGCAGAAGATAAAAACTGTAGTGAAGCTTCTCACTGATCGTCATAAACCAGTGCTAACGAACTTCAAGTGATACAAAAAAACTCAGCATTAATAACGGGGGTTCGCATTAATCATCTAAATCCCCAAGTTCTCCCATCTTCCTCACAGTCATATGCCTACTTTTTTCCAAGTAAGGCTTTGCCAGAACATTTGACCAGGAAAGCATTTGATTACAGCAGCATAGTTTATTTTGGGACAAGGGAGACCTGATTGTGCCAGATGGAATGGGCTTACTTCTTTTGGAAAATGGCTGTGTTTAGTTCTCATTACAGGCACTGAACACTCTCATCACCAAGCACTGTGATGGGTCTCATGCAGGACACCCCAAAGACCACGAACCCACTCTCAGCTAGGAAAGTCACAAATGCCTTGCAGAAAGCTTTGCTACAGGAAAGAAAGCAGATAGACACATAAACCCAAAGCCAGAATTTGTAGAAAGATGCCTTTTCCTTATGTTTTAGCACTGTTTCAACTTCCCCTTTCAGCAACTGGATATGGATTTTTTGTTTCAGAGAAAAATTTAACCCTACCGTACACAACAAAGAAAAAAAAAAAATCAACACAAATGTAACCAGCAGTTTACAATTAACATCTTCATCCCCAAACGCACCCTAATGCATTTGCATTTTTTTTTATTTATTTCTGCACTGATGGGTTTTCTATAAATCAAATTCATTTCCTTGCCAAAATAAAACTACTAGAAAAATTCAGACTAAGACTCCCTTTAAAGAAAGGAACTCCAAGTCCAGCTTTCTTCTCAACTGGATCTACTGGACTCAAGACTAAACAGGAAGCCACTCTACAGAGTTTCAGTATTTTCTTAACAGTAATTACTTACATAATCTATGACTTAAAAAGAGCACGCAACACTCAGTACTTTGCTTCAGAGTACAACTATATTAAGCAAAAACTAGCATCTGCAAGAAGTTGTCTTCTCCACTGTAGTTTTAAAAGAACAGGTTTGTCCTGAACATAACGATTTTGCCAAGTCTAACACTTAACTTCATTTACTTTTATTTATACTGCTGTCCTGGTTTCAGCTGTAACATTTATTTTTCCCCTTCCTAGTAGCTCGGGCAGTCCTGTGTTTTGCCTTTAGTCTGAGAACAATGCGGATAACACACTGGAGTTTTAGTTGTTGCTCAGTAGCGCTTGTCCTGATCAAGGACTTTTCAGTCTCTCATGCTCTGCCAACGAGGAGAGGGACAAGATGTAGGTAGCAGAGACAGGACACCTGATCCAAACTAGCCAAAGCTTATTCCACACCACAACATGTCATGCCCTGTATATAAACTGCAGGGTGTCACCCAGAAGGCCCAGATCACTGCTTGGGTCAGCGAGTGGTGAGCAATTGTATTGTGCATTACTTGGGCTTAAGGTTGTTTATTTCCCTTTCCTTTTTAGTTTTATTTTCTCTCCCTTTACTTCCCTTATCATGAGTAGTATTTATACTATACTTCTGTTATTGGACTATTCTAATCTCTATGGGGTTTACATTCTTTCAATTCTCCTCCCCATCCCCCCAAAGAGGGGAGAGAAAATGGGGGGTGAACAAGTGGCTGTGCGGTTTTGAGTTACTGGCTGAGCTTAACCCATGACAATTGACCATACAAACTAGGATAAAGGATGATGGGCCACCCTCCATATTTGATATGGGCCTGGTCACAGCACTTCTGCAGGCCTGTCAAGAAAGATGCAACATCCAAACATAGTTTTGATACTAAACTTCTGCAGAGCTAGTACACTGATAAGCTCTTACATTAACAGT
Organism: Psilopsiagon aurifrons; assembly: GCA_025447955.1. NCBI lineage: Eukaryota > Metazoa > Chordata > Aves > Psittaciformes > Psittacidae > Psilopsiagon > Psilopsiagon aurifrons. Next base: position 24,882 of record JAOEHY010021874.1, read on the forward strand.
ATTATAAATATATTCAGTGTGCATCTGCTATCAGAGCAACACAAATAGCTAGAGAAGAACAATAAATCTACTGGAGAAGATTTTCATGTAGTCAATGGGTTTCTGGCTGATGAGCTCAGATTTCTCTTATAAGCATTATGCTGTCAAGATACTAAGAAGCACTGTAACACTATCATAAAATTATAAATACACATAGGCTTACACATCACCCCTACCAGCTTTTCTGACATTCAGCAATATGCGTGTACGTGTATAAATAAAAATAATAATTAAAAAGTAAAGAACAGCAGGGAAACTCAATAATAGAGCTCAAGCTGTATCTTGGTTCATTCCACTATAGTGCTTTCTGCCAGCCCATATGGCACATAACGTCACAACCTGATCAGCTCAAGCGCTAATACTCAAGAATGACTGAAGCACAGCATTAGTTTGTGGCATAAATGAAAGTGAATGAGTATTACAGCATAACATTTCTGGTGCCTTCTATCAACTAGGTTTTGACTAATATTCTTATCTCACCCAGTCTTTTCAGAATTGTGCTTTTCCACACCTGTCCTTCTAACTTCTTTCTCCCCCCCACTCCCCCTTATCATCTTCCAAAAGTTCTGTATTTAAATTGCTTTTCCTCCTAATAAATCTACATGAATAAAAAAAGATGCACTTCTCACCACAAGCCCTGGCATAAGCTTTCTCTACAGCTTCAGCAGACAACATGTCCTTTAAACAAGCTCTTTGTAACACAGGCTGCCTACTCCTAAATTTCCCAGCGAGAGGTTTCACCCTTGTTCCGTTCTTACTCATGCTCTCAGAACATGCCAACTGCAAGAACCCTCTCATAGTGCTGTAAGCATAGCACACAGTATTTAAGAAAACATACTTATAGACATAAATATACTAATCCAGAAAAACCTTTATGAAATGTCCAAAAAATAGTAGGTTACCAGTCTCTTTAGATTACATCTCTTAAAATAAATTCAAAATGTACAGGCATTAATACAATAGAAAGCTGAAGTAACATTTCATGTTCTGGAAAACAAGTAAATAGGGAATTCTAAAATAAGTGTTATTCCTACATTTTTTATTATCTGAAATACATCACTCATACAATACACATTCACAGAACAGGGCAAGGAATATAAAACCTCTAATTACTCAGAAATACAAGAATAAAATATCAGAGTTCAAATCTTTAGTGTCACACTGACAGCAGCGATATGTTTAAAGGGAGAAGCAACGCCTAATTATGAGTCTTGGTTCACCAACTTCAGTGACAGCTGCAATGCATATCCATAACCTCAGCATCTTGGTGAGCTATGCCACAGAAAAACCAAATGTGAAGAAATATGCACTTAAAAAGCTGGCTTCTTTGCTTAAAGTTATTTCACCTGTTAATCCATCCCATAGTCACTTACATATGGATCTTGGGTTGGGCCAGAAGCCACTCTAGAGTTCTGGCTACACAGACCCTATGGGGGACTCGGGGCCCAGTCAGTTCCTAGTGGCTGTTCCTCATGTGCCCTCAATCACCTTCCAGCTACTCCACATCAAAAGATTTTGGAAAAAAAAAAAAAACCAAACCAATCAAGTCTATAGGCCATTTATTTTCTGTTACAACTGCTTTCCAAACAGCTAGTGCAACTCACTGACACCCACTTCATCCTAAGAGATAGCACAATTCATCATTTCAAATGCACTACCTTAAGCACATTAAAGCCACATAGAAAACCCTCACCAAAGTTTGTACAGCTGAACTCTGAAACCTTTTTCTGCTCTACCATACAGCAAATGCCCACTTACCAGCCTTTTCTTCCTCACACAGGTTTTTCACTAACTTGCCCTCTACTAACCCACGTTTTTTCACCCTGCTCAGATCAGCTGCTGCTTTAGATTCACCACAGCAACCCTTAACTCACGGTGCTTTGGAAGTGACTGACAGAGCTCTTTGCTTTCACCAATCCCCGTTACAACATGCACCCTCTTTATCCACACCTTTCTGCATCATGAATGCCAAAAAGGTGACATTAAATTATGCAATACTTCCATGTTAAAGTATAATGCAGTAAAATGAAAAACCCAAACAAGTTACAGACCAGCAATGAATACATTTCGGCTTAAAAAACCCCACCAAACCCAACACTTTCTCCAGTCTTTTTCCCTCCTCACGCGCAATTCCAGAGGAAATCCAGGTCTTACAGAAAAAAGGTTCGGAGCAGCCGCACTGTTTAATTACACAGCGCCGGGCCCGAATTAGCATTTGGGGAATGTCAGCTCGGCACCGGCAGGGCCGCAGAGCAGCCGACGCTCCTCAGAAGCGGCCCCGGAGCCAGGGCACACCCCGCTCCCGCCCCGGGGCCCGGACGCCGGCACGCGTCGAGCCGGACACCGCGGCCCACTCGCGGGTGCCACAACAAAGGGACGGCGGCTACCAGGCGTCGCCGACAAGTCGCGGCGATGCTCCCCTCGGCCGCCGGCCCATTAGCATAGCCGTGCCCATGCGCCGGAGACGGGGCGCGGCCCCTCGACAAGGCAGCCCCGCGGTCTACGGGGTGCCGGGCAGCGCCCACCTCACGGCGCTGCGAACGCAGACCCTGACTCACCGCCCCGCACGGTCACCCGGCCCCGGCTCCCCGTCCTCCGTCCCGCCCCCCGACACTCACCTGAGAGACCCAGCGGGCCGTTCGCGCAGCACCAACGGGACGCGAGGGGAAGATGGCGGCAGGCCTCGCTGCGGGGCGGGCCCGGCCCGGGGTCTCGCTCCGATCCCCTTCCGCGCTGCGGCTGCCACCCGCGCTCGTTGCGGACTGCCGGCGGAGCGGAGCGGCGCCGCAAGACCC